>PVJN01003934.1:0-95509 GCA_004026805.1 Lasiurus borealis | reverse complement strand
CGGGAGCCCCGCCCCCTTCCCCTCACCCCACCCCAGGGCTTCAGGGGAGTGACTGACTCCCGCCAGCCCCTCCACGTCAATCAACCTTTCCTCTCGCACTCTCTCTGCACCTTGTTATTAATCTCAAAACCGATATCGCGCGGACGCCGCTCCCCCGGCCCCCGGGGGGTGTGAACGTGTGTGAGCGAGAAGCCGCGGAGGCCCCCGAAAGCTGGCGTTTCTGAGCGGCAGCCTCGGCCCCGGCGGCGGCGGCGGCGGCAGCGGCAGCAGCGGCCGCAGCAGCAGCAGCGAGCGCCACAGCCACCTCCGCAGCGGCGGCAGCAGCGGCAGCCCCGGCGCCAGGAGGCCAAGGCCAAGGCCAGGCTTCGCGCGGCTCTCCAAGTCGTAGCAGCCGCGGCTCGGGCGGCTGCGGGGGGCGCAGCGTCCTCCGGCGAGGGGAGGCCTTCTCGGCGGCGGCGGCCGCGGGAACCTCTCCTGCGGCCCAGGGTCACCGTCCACCCCCCGAAGCCCGGGCAGCGCGGCCCGCCGTCCCCTCTTCCTTCCCCGCCCCCGTCCGTCTCTCTCCTCGCTTCCTTCAGCCGCCTTCCCTCGCCGCCGCCGCCGCCGCCGCCGCCGCCTCTGCCGTTTCCCCCGGCGGCCCGGCCCGGCCCGGCCCGCCCGCCCGCCCCGCGTCCCCTCCGGCCGGTGCCTCTTCCCCCCCGGCGGGCTGCCTGCATGTCTTTGCTGCCCTCAGCCCCGCCGCCACCGCCGCCGCCGCCTCCCCCGCCGCCGCAGCACCAGCACCAGTCGCCCCGCCGCCGCCGCCGTCGCCGCCGCCCGGACCTCGGCGCGCTGAATGCAGGTGAGGAAAGGGGGGGGCGCCGAGGCCCCTCACCCCCTCGAACCCTCTGCGGCCCCAGGTCGCCCCGCGCCCCGCGAGCTCGGCCCAGGCCCCGCCGGCCTCGCCGCTTCCCTCCGGGGCGGGCGGGCGGGCGGGAGCGAGCGAGGAGGCCCGCCCGCCCGCCCGCGGGTGTTTGTGTTTGCGTCTGCGGCCGCGGCTCCGGGGGGAAGCTCGGCGGGGGCCTGCGCGCGCGCGCGCGCGTGTGTGTGTGAGTTTCCCCGGCCGCGGGGAAATGGCTGCTGTTGCTCCTCCTGGGCCCGAGGCAGGCGGCGGGGAGGAGGAGGTCGAGTGTCTTGGCGCCTCCGAGTAGGAACCCCGCGTGTGGGCCAGAAGGAGCGCGTCCCCGGGGAGATGAGGTGGGAGGAGAGGCTCCGGTGTGTCGTGTGGATGCGAGTTGGGACTTTGGCGGGCGGGCGGGTGGCGGCGGCCCGCGGAGCCAGCGGGAGTGGGTGTGTGTGTGCGTGTGTGTGTGTGTCGGGCTGACCCGGGTCTGTCAAAGGTTCCGGGTGTGTGTGTGTGTGTGTGTGTGTGTGTGTGTGTGTCCGGGGGGTGGGGGTGAGGGGAAGAGAGAGGCGCGCAGGGCCCGGGAGGCTGGGGGCGTCCGTGAGCCTGGGACCCTCGAGTGGCGTGTCGTCCCTCCCTCCCCCCGCTTTGTGGCCCAGGCCTCCGGGGAGCCTCGCCGGCGAGAGCGGGAGCTCCGCGGGGGAGCCGGGCCGGGTGGGTGGGTGAGTGTGCGGCCCCACGGACGGCCGCGGGCTGGAGGGCTGCGGGCCGGGGCCGCGCCTCTGATCTCGCGGCCGCGGCAGGAAGCGTCCCGGCCTGCGGCGCGGCCTAACCGCCTCGGCGCCCGCCCGCCCGCTGGCCTCCCGCCGGCCTCCCGCCGGCCTCCCGGGACGTGGGGCCCCGCGGGCCCGCGGCGCCGGCTCGGGCCGCGCAGGTGAGGGGGCCGAGGCGGCGCGTCCTGATGGGGAGGAGCGGCTGAGGCGTATTGGGGCTTGGGACGTGCAGGCTGTGCCCCTGGCTGGCGGGGGGACTTGGGGGGGGGGGGCGGCGGAAAGTGAATCAAAGCAGTCGTGTCGGGGCCGAGGTCCCTTCAGCTGGTCTGGAAAGGACCGAGTCCCTATTTTCATTTTATTTTATTTTATTTTTTTTTTGCTGCAAACACTTTACGGTGGAGGAAACACGTATGCATTTTTTTTTTTAAAGATAACAATCTTTCTTGGAGGGGCAGAGGGAAGGAGGCATGGGAGCTCCTGTGGTTTGGTGAGGTTGGGCCGATGTAGCAGTGCATTTGAAATTGTTTTATCCTGCCTCCTAGGGGGGAAAGGCGGGGACGCGCCGGGCCGCGGCGGCCTGCGAGGAAGAGGAAGTTCCCGGCCGGAGCTGTCATCCTCTCGGCCGCCGCCGCCGCCGCCGCCGCCGCCGGCTGTTTTTTAGCTTGTTGGGCTCTTGGGTTTGGATTTGGGTGGTGGCCGTGTAGCCGAGCGGTCGGTGCCCATTGGGAGCATCGCGCTACTCCTGCCTTGTAGGAGATGCCGCCTTGTTACCTCTAGGTGTCTTCATTGCCAATCAAGGTAGCTGTGCATAAACACGCTTTCCCTCCCAGATTTATTAGCCTCTGTTGCTAGAGTGTATATATACACTCTCTTGAAAAGCTATTTTGAGAGTCGTCTAAATAAAAGGCACCGCTAAAAAGAGAGAGGGCCTGCCAGCAGATGCGGCACAATGCATTTCAGAATTCAGTATAAATGGTGTTTGGGTAATACATGTGCTGATTTACTTTGCTCCACCATCTTGCCACTTGTATCTAGTTACGCTCAGCCAGCTAAAAATCCTCCGGTTAAAAGTCATGCTGTGTAGGTAGATGCGACCCTTGCAGGCCTTGCTCTGTGTAATGGCCAGAGATTGGTCCTTTCTGACCTGGGCTCACAAAGATACATGTTCCCTACTCGTCGCTTGGGAAGTGTGTGTGGGGGGGTAAGAATGGTGGTTTGGGGATGGAGGTGGGGGGGGGGATGGAGAGCCGTTTTCTGTGGCCTTTATTGGAAAACAACACACATAGCTCATAATGAAACCGAGATTTGTTTTACAGACTTCAGAACTCCCAACTGTGACATTTTCTTAGCTATTTGGCCTCAGGCAAGGCATTTAATGTCTTTAAATCTCATCAGCAAGGAGGAGATAATACATTTATAGTAAGATGGTCTGAGGATAGAATGAGTAACATATGTTTGACACATAGTAGATGCTTAGTTAAATATTAGTTCCTTCACCTGCAGTCCTTATGGCTTTGAAAAACAAGTACAAATACTCTTTTAATTAGTGAGAGCACTATTATGTAACTAAGTTAAAAATCAAAGCAATAGAACATTTTAGAGTCCTTTGATATGCATAAGGTATGTGTATGTATATATGTATATATACATACATATATATGACTTTTAAAACTGTATTTTAGAATTCTTTATAGAAATAAGACTCATTAAAATACCTAATGTTCTAGTTTATAGAGACTATATAGTCTTAATATTTTTTCATATTTTCAAATGGACCTCTAAGAGAGATCTGCCTGTAGGTATACAATTCATTTCAGAATTAAGTATAAATGATATTTGAATAATTATTTCCTGATTTACTTTACTCCACCATCTTGCCATTTGTATCTGGTTAGCTCATCTAGCTAAAATCCTCTAAAGTCATGATATAGATTCGTTTCATTACTCTTTTTATGAATTCTTGTTAATGTAGTCTTGGGAAAAACATTAAGTTGTTTGTAGCACATACATGTTCCAATACAGTCTGCATTAAAAAGGGCCAAAGAAGTAGAGTTTACTTTATCTATATAGGTCCACATAGTATAAGTGCCACAAATATTGCTATTATAATTATTTTAGTTTATGACTGATTCTGATAAACAGAACTTTTTGGAACATTTTCCTGAATGAAAGCAAAAATCTTCTATCAACTTTAATATTTTTATTACTCTGTGTGAAGTAGTAAATGTGCTGTCTTTTTAATTTTAATTGTATTGTGGAAAAAGTAATGACATGGAGTTTAAGGCAAAGGCAACAGAGTTTAAAGAAATTACTTTTTTCTTTTCTTTCTTTTTTTTGGTGAAGTGAATATGGTAGAAGTTTCATTGATTAAGTTTGTAATGTCCTTATTCACCAAGACCAAGTTAACCAGTTAGGCTAAAAAACAAAACAAAACAAAAAACTAGCCACTTAGTAAGCACTAAATTTTTAATAAATTTGTGAAGGATTTTTTGTGAAGGGTAGTAGAGACAACTTTATTAGGATGCAAAGAGTCATGGTTTTGTTCAAGTGAGTATGTTATGGGTGGGTGTGTATTTACAACAAATATAACCATCTGCCATATAGTTATATTAAAAGGAAGAATTCTTACCTTAAAATGTATAAATGGTAATTTTTAATACCTTAAAAGGATAAAATAGAAATTTACTGTTAACTAGGTATTTGGTTTTTACTAGATACTATGAATCTAGTGAAATTTAAAGCACTTCATACTTTTTTAATTTGGGAAAATTGAGGAAAATTTTCTCAGCAATATAAAAATAGATGATACTGAGCTAATATATTAAGACATGTAAAATTTATTAATAGTGGAACTGCTTATGCTGTCAATTGTTTAAGCTAAAGGAATTGCATTACATCGAAATCAAAGTGGCAGATTGTTTAGATTTTAAGAATAAATGTTACTTAAATGGGCTTTTAAACAATCTTTCCAAAATATTCCTTATAAAATCTCTTTAATGAGAGGGAATTAAAATACTTTAAGAATTTGTGCGTGTATTACTTTGGGTAATGCTAATTGGGGTAATAAAGACACTCCAGAATTTCAGTGGGTTGATACATATAAATGTATTTTGCTCACATAACAGTGTAGTGCAGGTGCTCCTAGTTAGCAGGCTTATGACTTTCTTCCCTGTGGCAATTGTGGGACCCTGACCTTATATCTTATAGCTCCACCATTCCCTAAGGCCTTCTAGTCCTGCCTATTACCCACAGACCATTTCTTAAGAATCGTCATACTTAAAGTGACAAACGTCTGCCCACATTTCATTGGGGCGAATTTGTCACAGAGTTATTTGAATGCAAGAAAGATGAGAATGTAGTCTCTGCATAGTGGACAGCTTGGGACTTTTCATGAGGTTATTTTAGATTGTAGCACATATTTATGAAATTATGTCTAAAATGAATTATAATACTTAAAAATTGCTTTTCATGTTTCAAGAATAAAATTGAGGCACGGGGAGAAAAGGGAAGGTGTAGAGCCAGAGGAGGAGGAGGAAGGAATAGGAGCTTTCTTTGGGGATTTTGAATGACAACTGAAATCAGGATTTAAAGATATAGATAGCTGAGACAACATTGTAATTGTATTTAATAATCTTTATTGAGTTTCTTCTTTACTGTCCAGTTATTGATTGCTATTGTGGTGTACTGGATTTTGACTGTTTTGATTTGTTTCTCTTTGTATTTTGAAATCACTTGACTTTGAATTTTAGTTTCTGGAGTATAGTTTTATGGGAAACGGATTTTTGAATTTTCCTTTCTGTTGAGAAAGCATATGTAACATATAGAGCATTATTGTTGTTATTACTTCAAACTTTAAAGAAATATCATTTAGGTTGACCTTACTATGTTTTATTGTTTGCTGTTGCTGTTTTGTAATTTTAAAGTCATTGTAATTATAAGATATGTTAACTGTAATCAGAAAGAACAACAAAATCAAGTAAACAGCAAAGGCTTAATTATTAACTTGTGCTTGTGTTTCATGATGAAAATACTACAACTTTCTTTAACTGTACTAACATTGAATCTCTTATTCATTAAGTGCATTTTATTTTCAAACAACTTTCATTCTAATTGAATCACAACTTATTCTTTCACTGCTTAGGATTCTTGTAAAGTGAAACCTCAGCTCTCTGGTTCACCTATACTTATTTTTCCTCTGAAGAGTTTGGTTAGGAATCTGGGAAATTTTAAATATGTCTGTATTTTCCCAAAGAAAGATTTTTGAGTGGTCTGGTTAACTTTTTCCTGGTAAATATTTCTAATATTTTGTATTTTAAGAATTAAAAACCTTATTTGAGGGCCCACCTATATCCATTAGTATATTCAGTTGTAAAGCAAAGTATGAAGAAGTAGATGAAACCCTTGTGAGTAAGGGAGAAAAAGACAATTTCAAAACAAAAAACAAGTGCAAGTCATTATAGTATAATCTGTTTACAGATATTCTGAGAGAAGTAGCAAAATAGAATGGTAAGTAGGTTGGAGTACTTAAAGAAAAAGGTTTTTGTTAAGAGCTTTTTTGAGATATAATTCACTTACCATAGAAGTAGTCTATTTAAAATACATAACTCAATAGTATTTAGTGTATTCATATTTGTGCAGTCATTGCAAAAATTTTAGGATATTTTAATCACCTAAAATAGAAATCCTGTGTTCTTTAAAAATTACCACTCATTCTCCCAAACTCTTATTTCTAGGTCATCGATTATTTATTTTCTGACTGTATATTTACCTCTTCTAGATATTCCATACAAATGCAATCTTAATCTGTAGTCTTTTATCACAGGCATCTTTTGTTTTGTTTCCAGGGTTCATTTCTGTTATGTACTTTATTCTTTCTATGGCTGTATAATAAGCCATTTTATGGATATGTCAGTTGATCAACATTTGAGTTATTTCTACTTTTTGTCTGTTGTAAATAATTCTGCTCTGAACATTCATATGTAAGTTTCTGAGCATATATTTTTCAGTTATCTTGAGGTTATGCTGGATCATATGGTTCCTTGATGGTTAAACTCCAGACTGTTTTCCAAAGCTGTCTCACCATTTCATTTCACATCTCCACCAACAGTATATATAAGGGCTCCAGTTTCTCTACATCCTTGTCAACCTTTGTTATCTGTCGTTTTGATCATAGCTCTCCTAGTGGGTGTTAAGTAGTAGCTCATTGTGATTTTGATTTGCATTTCCCTAATGATTTGAAGTGTTTTTTCATTTCCTTATTGGCCATTTGTGTATTTTTATGTGGATTTAGATCTTTTGACCATTTTAAAATTGTTTTTTATGATTGCATTGTAAGAGTCCTTTGTATATTTAATAGATACTAGTCCAGTGGTTCTCAACCTTCCTAATGCCTCGGCCCTTTCATACCATCCCTCATGTTGTGGTGACCCCCACCCATAAAATTATTTTCGTTGCTACTTCATAACTGTAATTTTGCTACTGTTAATGAATCGTAATGTAAATATCTGTGTTTTCTGATGATCTTAGGCGACCCCTGTCAAAGGGTCATTCGACCCCAAATGGGTCGCGACCCACAGGTTGAGAACCACTGTACTAGTCCCTCATCACAAACATGATTTGTAAATATTTCCCTCAATTTATTGAGTTATCTTTTCACTTTCCTAATAGTGTCCTTTGAAAAACAAATTTCTAAACTTGATGAAGTCTTAATTTGTTATTTCTTCTGTTGTTTGTGCTTTCCATATCATATTTAAGAGACCCTTTACTAATCTGAGGTCACAATGATTTACCCTTCTGTTTTGTCCTAAGTTTGTGATCAGCAAACTGCGGCTTGTGAGCTACATGCGACTCTTTGGCCCCTTGAGTGTGGCTCTTCCCCAAAATATCACGGCCTGGGCGAGTCTATTTTGAAGAAGTGGCATTAGAAGAAGTTTAAGTTTAAAAAATTTGGTTCTCCAAAGAAATTTCAATCGTTACACTGTTGGTTTTTGGCTCTGTTGACTAATGAGTTTGCTGACCACTGTCCTAAGTGTTTTATAGTTTTAACTTTTACATTTAGATCTTGGATCAATTTTAAGTTAATTTCTGTATGTGGCCTGATGTAGGGAGTTTATCATTATTTCTTTGCATGTGGATATTTACTTATCCCAGTACCATTTGTTGAAAAGACTATTCTTTCCCTATACCATTGTCTTGTAACTCTTGTGGGAAATAAGTTAATCATAAATATGAGGGTTTATTTCTGACTTTCTGTTTTATTCCATTGAACTATATGATTTTCCTTATGCCAGTACTTGACTAACATAGCTTTGTAATTAAGTATTTTCTGAGTAATTCAGATTTCTTGAGTAATTTTGCTTTTTCAATATTGTTTTGGCTGTTTGAGGTCTTTTGTATTTCCATATGAATTAAAAAATATTTTTTTATTGATTTCAGAGAGGAAGGGAGAGGGAGAGAGAGATAGAAACATCAGTGATGAGAGAGAATCATTGACTGGCTCTCTCCTGCACACCCACATTGGGAAATTGAGGCTGCAACCCAGGCATGTGCTCTGACCTGGGACTCCAGCTGTGACCTCCTGGCTCATAGGTTGATGCTCAAACACTGAGCCATGCTGGCTGGACTATTTCCATGTGAATTTTAGAATTAGTTTGTAAATTTCTGCAAAGAAGCCAGCTGGGATTTTAATAGGAGTTGTGTTGTAATCTATAGATTGATTTGATGAGCATTGCTATTTTAACATTAAATCTTCCTATTCACAAACATGGAATCTTTCCACTTATTTAGATCTTTATTTCAACAATATTTTGTAGTTCTCAGAGATGTTTTACAATTCTTTTGTTGCATTTATTCTTAAATATTTTATTCTTTTTGATGCTATTGTAAATTGAATTGTTTTCTTAATTTCATTTTTGGGTTTATCATAAGTATATAAAATATAACTGATTTTTGTGTATTGATTTTGTATTTAGCATGTTTGTTAAATTTTTTATTAGTTCTAGTGGATTTTTAGTGGATTCTGTAAGATTTTTCTGTATACCAAAGATCATGTCACCTGTAAATAAATATAGTTTTACTTTTCCAATCTAAATGCATTTTCTTTCTATAATCTTGCCTAATTGCCCAGATTAAAAACCTCTAGTATATTGTTGGAAGACGTGTCAAGAGCAGATATATTTGTCTTGTTCCTCATCTTGTGGGGAAAGTCTTTAGTCTTTGATTGTTAAGTATATTAGCTGTGAGGTTTTCATAGATGCCTCTTATCATGTTGAGGAAGTTCCCTTCTATTTCTAGTTTGAGTGCTTTATGATGAAGAAGGGATATTATGGTTGAGTTTTATGAAAGTATGAAATATGAATTAGAAAAGTGAAGATGCTATGTCCAGTAATGAGTGCCAGTAATACTTAATTTGTTTGGAAAAGAGAGACTAACTTTTCCCTCCTTTTTCTCCCACTCTCCAGTCCTTCCTCCCCTCCTTCCTTCTTTACTGTTTTCTAATTGTCTTCCCATTGATCCATATACACATCTAGCAGGTTCTTAATCCTTTACTGAAGATTACCTGAATAATTCAGATTTTTTGAGTAGTGGAGACTATTGTTTATTTTGGAAAACCTTAAACTGTGGAGAGTTTTGTTCTGATTAGTTTGATAGCTAGGTTGGAAGGGGGAACACAGGAGGCTGAGAAAATAACACCCCCTCCCCCCAAAAAAAGTCCCAATCATAGAATTTAAAAGAAGGGAACAAACCTTTGTGATACTCAGAATATGGCTAATGATGAATTCCATGTTTACTTTGAACCTGACAGTCATCTAACTTTTTCCCCAAAACGTTTCAGCATCAATGATTTTGTTTTTGTAAGTTTTCTGAAAAATTTAATAGCTTTCTTTTTAGGAAATTTTACTTTATAAGGTAAAGTTATGTTTCAATTGATGTGGTTATTACCCTTTGTTTCATTTTTGAAACTTTCTATTTTCATGTAGCTACGTTCTGAATAGATTAAAATATTTTTAAAAAATATTTTTATTGATTTCAGAGAGGAAGGGAGAGGGAGAAAGGGGTAGAAACATCAATGTTGAGAGATAATCATTGATTGGCTGCCTCCTGCACACCCCTACTGGGGATCAAGCCCACTACCTGAGCATGTACCCTGACCTGGGAATTGAGCTGTGACCTCCTACTTCATTGGTCAGTACTCAGCTATTGAACAACACTGGCGGGGCTAGATAAATATTTTTAAAATTTTATTTCTGTCCTTCACGTTATAAGTCTCAGAAATTAAAAAAACTTTGGGTTTAGTTACAAATAATAACCCTATTAAGGCAGAGTTGGAAAGTGGTATTTAACTTTGGGTAAATAGCAAACAAATGAAGACAGAATATGATAAGCAACAAAAAACATTAAATGCTATAAAATACAGGGTACACATGAGTTTGTTACCTTACGGGGATGGATAAAGACGTGTATAGAAGTTGACCTTACCTTTAGTCTTAGGAGAAGGAAGGAAAGTTAGTGGATTATTGCAAAATCCTCCAGCATCTATTATTTAACTTCTTTTCCTTTGCATGCATTGTTGCCAGAGAAATCCCTAAGTCATTGGACATTGCTTAAATTCCCTATCTAAAATCCTTCAATTATAAGTTACTTTATTTTGGTTGCCTATTAATTGCAAGGGCAGGAGTTGGCAAGTTGTTTTTTATATGAAGGACCATATGTAGTAAATATATATATATATATATATATTAGTAAAACTTTATTGTTCAGATTATTACAGTTGTTCCTCTTTTTTCCCCATAGCTTCCCTCTACCAGTTCCCACCACACCCCATGCCCTTACCTCCATCCCACTTTACTCATCCATAGGTGTAAGATTTTTGTCCAATTTCTTCCCGCATCCCCCACATCCCCTCCCCACCAAGAATTATCAGCCCACTCCCTTTCTATGCCCCCGATTCTATTATATTCACTAATTTATTCTGTACATCAGATTTTTTATTCACTTGATTTTTAGATTCACTTGTTGATAGATATGTATTTGCTGTTCATAATTTTTATCTTTATCCTTTTCTTCTTCTTCTTCTTCTTAAAGAATACCTTTCTGCATTTCATATAATACTGGTTTAATGTTGATGAACTCCTTTAGCTTTTTCTTGTCTATGAAGCTCTTTATCTGACCTTCAATTCTAAATGATAGCTTTGCTGGTAGAGTAATCTTGGTTGTAGATTCTTGCTATTCATTACTTCTGAATATTTCTTACCACTCCAGTCTGGCCTGCATAGTTTCTGTTGAGAAATCAGCTGACAATCGTATAGGTGCTCCCTTGTAGGTAACTAATTGTTTTACTCTTGCTGCTTTTAATATTCTCTCTTTGTCTTTTGCTCTTGGCATTTTAATTATGATGTGTCTTGGTATGGTCCTCTTTTGATTCCTCTTGTTTGGGGGTACTCTGCGCTACCTGGACTTGTAAGTCTATTTCTTTCACCAGATAGGGGAAGTTTTCTGTTATTATTTCTTCATATAGGTTTTTAACATCTTGTTCTCTCTCTTCTTCTGGCACCCTCATAATTTGAAGTTGTCCCAGATGCTCCTTACACTATCTTCAAATTTTTGCATTCTTTTTGCTTTTCCAGTTGGGTGTTTTTTGCTTCTTTGTATTTCAAATCTTTGACTTGATTCTTGGGATCCTCTAGTCTGCTGTTGGATTCCTGTATATTATTCTTTATTTCAGTCAGTGTATGCTTAATTTCTGGTTGGTCCTTTTTCATATCCTTGAGGATCTCACTAAATTTCTTGGAGGTTTCTAGAAGATTCTTGAGTAACCTTATAACCATGGTTTTGAACTCTATATCCAGTAGTTTGCTTTCCTCCATTTCTTTCATTTGTGACCTATTTCTCTCTGCATTTTGGTTGCTTCCCTTTGTTGATAGAGTGGCCTTGTGTGCTAGGTGTCCTACAGGGCCCAGTGGTTCAGCCTCCCTAATTACCTAAGGTGCACACTCTTGGGGCATTCCTTTGTGGTCTATGTGCATAGTTTTGTAGCTAAGTCTTGATTGTTGTTGGTATCATTGGGAGGAATTGACTTCCAGGCCAATTGGCTGTGAGGAGCAGCTAGCTGTGTCTACAGTGGAATAACTGTTGTGCTGGAGATACCCTTATGGGGCAGGATATTAAAAGCCTATTTGAAGAAATAATGACAGAAAACTTCCCCTATCTGGTGGAAGAAATAGACTTACAAGTCCAGGTAGCTCAGAGTACCCCAAACAAGAGGAATCCAAAGAGGACTTCATCAAGACACATCATAATTAAAATGCCAAGGGCAGGACTTGCTTCATTTGGGCTTTGGTGCTCACTGAGTTTGTCCCTTGAGTGTGTCACTTATGGATGTGAAGAGTTGTAATCTGGTATGATCTCATACTGACCACTGGGTACTTTGGCTCTTGGATCTCCAAGGAGGTGCAAAGTCAGCCACTGCCTGAGACCACCCAGCAGGAAATGCCCAAATGAGGCCCAGCTATAAAGCAAGGTAGGCTGGTGCTGGTGCTGGGCTTTGGGCCTTCTTTTGGAAGCTTTGGAGCTCTCTGACCCAGCTGCAGTTTGTTAGGTTTTAGGCTACAAAAGGATAGACTGTTCATATGCAAAAGCCACTGCGCACAGCTAGGATGGGGTTATAAATTGGGTGGGGCAGGGAATCACCAGGCAGAGCAAACAGCAATGGCTGCCAGTCAGCACTGCACCAGAGAGGTCCCCGGGTCTCTGTGTCCTGTGGCCCCCTGCAGGAACAATGATTGCTGCGAGCACCTCTGAGAGAAATCTGCCCTGATATTCCAGCCCAATCCCAGATAGTCCAGTTTTTCCCCGTATGAGTCTGGCTCCCCAGAGTCTTGCCTGGAACTGGAGTTCAGAGCAATCGGGAGCTTGTATCTCCCTCCCAATAGAAAACAACAGCAGCAGTGCACCCAGTTGCCAGCCCATTTTGTTTGTGCCTCTGCACCTCCGCACCACCACACTTCCTACTAGTCTCAATGCGCTTTTTTCTTCTAGTTTTAGAACTTCCACTCAGCCAGCTTTCCCATGGTTCTGGATGATACTTGTTTTGTCTTTTAGTTGTAGTTTTGATGTGGTTGTAAGAGGCAGCAAGTACAGGTGTTTACCTATGCCGCCATCTTGGTTGTGTCTATTTTGGCTTTTTGGATCACATAAGATCTCTTTTCTCTAGTCTCCTTGATGTTTTAGTTGTTGGTTTTTTTGTTTGTTTTTTCTTTTAACAATCTTAAGATGTAAATCCATTCATTGCCGTCAAAACAAGCTGTAGTTTACTGACTTCTGTGCTAAGAGATTTACATGAATTAACTTATTATAATTCTGGCAAAATTGATATTAATTTTTATTTTATTGTTGAGGAAATGGAAACGTAGGCATTTTTGTTAAACATCATATAGCAAGTGAATTCAGATTTAGGTTATTGGAATTCCTAAACCTGTGTACTTTTCAAGATAACCTGCTACTGCTCATTTGTGCACAAGGCGGGGTGTCCTTCAACCCAGCCTTCACCCTCTCCAATTTAGGACCCCTCAAGGGATGTCCGGCTGCCCGATTAGACTAAATGGGCAGTCACACATCCCTCTCACAATCCAGGACTGCTGACTCCCAAATGCTTGCCTGCCTGCCTTCCTGATTGCCCCGAACGGCCTTTGCATGCCAGCCTGATCACCCCTGGCCACTCCCCTGCTAGCCTGATTGATGCCCAACTGCTCCCCTGCCAGGCTGTTTCCCCTAACTGTCTTCCCCTGTGGGACTGGTCACCCCTAACTGCCCTTTCCTACAGGTCTGGTCACCCTTAACTGCCCTCCCCTGAAGGCTTAACCACCCTCCCTTGCAGGACTAGTCCCTGCTGATTGCCCTCCCCTGCTGCCATCTTGTGGTGGCCGTCTTGTGTCCACATGGGGGCAGACATCTTGCATGTTGGAGTGATGGTCAATCTACTCTTTTATTAGATAGGATAGAGGCCTGATGCACGGGTAGGAGCCAGCTGGTTTGCCCTTAAGGTGTCCTGAATCAGGATGGGTGTTCCCTTGGTGCATGGGGTAGCCTGGGCAAGGGGCCTGTGGTAGTTTGCAGGCCAGCCATGTCCCCCAGTGACCCAAGTGGAGGGCCTATTATCTAGGATTTATTTATCTTCTGCAATTGAAACTTTGTAGCCTGGAGTGGAGCCAAGCCTTTGTTCGGTACAGCCATTGAAATTTTGTTGCCTTAAGAGGAGACCAGGGCCAAACAGGGTGTGGGGAAAGCTTGGCTTCCTCCATCGCCAAGGGTAACCCAAGCCTCTTGCTCTCTCTGTGGCTGTAGCCATCTTGGTTGGGTTAATTTGCATACTTGCTCTGATTGGCTGGTGGATATGGTTGGTGGGCATGGTTTGTGGGTGTAGCGGAGGTACGGTCAATTTGCCTATCACTCTTTTATTAGATAGGACTAGTGACTCCATGCACAAAATTCATGCACATTAAAAGGGGATTAATTAGAGGAAATAATTTAATATTGCTATTTGCCCTTTCTCTATAATAGAAGTATCAGAGATGAAAGAAAATTAGTAAAAACCTTCCTCCTGTCAGAGTCTAGGGCTCATCACGGGACCCAGAGTCAAGTCCCCGCCCACTCATATGTACCTCAAAATTCTGTGAGACCCCAGACCCAGCCTTCTTTACCCCCATTGGGCTAGATCCAGACCTGCCCAGTCCCATCCTTGTCAAGCCCTGCCAGGAAGGGGTGTAGCCTCAGGTCCCCTGGCTGGTGCCAGGACTGATGCTTGGCCTGAGGTCCCTCATTACAGACCAGGACAGGGGCATGCCTTTAAGTCCTCTGTCAAACCCTACCAGGTGGAGGACACAGCCTGAAATCCTCTGTCAAGCCCTGCTGGGTGGAGGGTATGGCCTGAGGTCCCCTGTCAAGCCCAGTCTGGCCCGGTGCTGTGGCAGGGTTGCAGCCTGAGATCCTTCATCAAGGCCCTCTGGCGGGGGGAGGAGGGGGAAGTGCAATATGAGATCCCCTGGCCTGGTGCTGGGGAGGGAGACACAGCCTGAAGTCCCCTGTCAAGCCTCACCTGGTGAGGGGTGTGGCCTGAGGTCCCCAGCCTGGCACTGGGGCAGGCGGCGCAGCCTGGGATCCCCTAGCCCAGAACCAGGATGGAAAGCACACCTTGAGGTCCTCTGTCAAGCCCTGCTGGGTGGGGGGCATGGTCTCAGGTCCCCTGTCAAACCCTGCCAGGTGGGGGGGTGTGTGGTCTAAGATACCCTGTCAAGCCCTGCCAGATGGAGGTTGCAGCCTGAAGTCCCCTGTCAAGCCCTACAGGGGAGTGAGGGGGGGGAGAAGGGGATGGGACGAGGAGGGCAGGGGGCGAGGACATGACCTGAGGTCCTTGCTGACTGCTTGTTAAGGCTTCTTATGGGAACTTGGCCTCAGCTGTGGGTGCAGCCATCTTTGTGATGGAATGATGGTCAATTAGCATATTCCCTCTTTATTAGATAGGATGGAGATTTCATAGAATTATATGTAAGGCTTCTAATGATCTTATTCTTGTATACCTCTCCAGTTTTATTGATTAATCCTCTCTCTTGAACATATTCCCTAGCCTAGATAGATGGAGAGACATATAGCTTGGTTTATGCTTTATATGTGCCTACAGTACCTTATATTTTATGACCTCACTGATTTCTTTAGTAATTCACCTCAGGTTCTCCCTACCCTGGGAAACTTTGCTGACACTATTTGCTTTATGCTCTTTCTTTTTGTTCCCCTCGCATCCTATGCATTCCTCTTCTATAACATTTACCAATTGGCTTGTGTTTACCTGGTTTTGTCTCTGTTTTTCCAATGGGCTGAGAGTTTTAAAAGACAGAGATACCTCACCCTTATAGCCCAAGTGTTTGATACATAGTACAGGCTTAACTGTGTACTAAATGTTTGTTATATATCCTGAGTTTAATAATTGCTTGTTAAATGAATGAATAATCAAATGGCATTGCAAGCAGTAGAAACTACATGGAACAAATATGTAGTAGCAGAAAGGCAGATAAAGCACATTGGAGTATGATTATTATGGAGGGGTTTGAATGTGTGGTTAAGGAATTAAACAGCTAGGTTCAACTCTAGAGCAGCATTTTTTTACATCTATAAATTGAGATTCTGTTATTAATACCTGAGTTTTATAATATTGTCTTAGATCATATTTTATAGGGCATACCTACATGATAGTTTTGATAATAGTTATTGTAAATGTGTCTCTAGAATTTCATAAGTATCAATATCACTTTTAAGGACATTGGGGACATTGAGTGATTTTGGGCACATTGGTACTTTGAAAACAATTATTGAAGACTATTGTTGAGATCTGTAGAATGAGTAGAGGAGATCAGAATGGGAGGAGGAAGGCTCTTTTTTTTTTTTTAAGAGTTAAGTTAAAACATGAAATGATAGGTCAAGAAATAGATTTCTGTCAGTTGCTACAGAAAAGAAGGCTTTTGCTGACTGAATGTGAAGGGAGATGACTGAGAATCCAGGAGACAATTTGGGAAAGAAAATTAGAAATTTTGTATTAGATAAATTGATTAAAATTGGAATGATTTCTATTTTTTGCCTGGATTCAGCTCCTAATTACTTATTACTCGAATAATTAAAATATCCTCATGATTGGTTTCCCTTCCTCCCTTTAATGAATTGATGGACGTGGGTGGATGTTGGAGCCTTTTTAGAGTAATGAATTTAAGTGAATGAAAAAAAATAGATGTTATGTTGAAATACTACAATACATATAAAAACAAATTTGTGATATATTAATATATGTGTTTCTTTATTAATGCATTCAAGTAAGAATCTAGCAGAGTCTAATAACTACTGTGATTTTGAAGTAGTGGTACATATAGATGACATATATAGTGATATATATTTGAAGTAGTCATAGATGGATGATATTTTGAGGTATCTAACAACTATAATGTGATATGAAGATTTATTTGTGTTAGTGACAAAAATCACAGTTATTGTTACTATTATGGTAGATTGTCTAGGTTTATCTGAGAGAAGTACAAAATTTTAATTAGAGGTTAGTGAAAATAGTGATATAATTTTTTTCTATACAAATTTAAATTTTCTGAGCTTTATGGACCCCAATTTAAAAATCTTTGCTTGTATTGTCTCCTGGTTTCAATCTATTCTATGTATTAATGTCATAGTACTCTTCTTTGCAAATTGTATTTTTTTTTCATGTCTGTTCTAGAAATAGTATGTGTTCTTTGAAAGAAAAATGATACTGATGAGAGTAGTTTTCTGGTTGTCATCAAAACTGTTAGTAGTATAGTATATATAGTACCATTGTTTCTGGACAATATGTACTTATATAACTATATATATATATATACATAATTAGAATCATACTGTTTGATGTTTTTAAACTTGCTTTTCTTTTTATTTTATTACTATTAAGTTTTTTTAAAAAAATTGATTTTAGAGAGGAAGGAAGAGGGAGAAAGAGAAACATCACTGATGAGAGGGAATCATTGGCTGCCTCCTACACATTCACACTGGGGATCAAGCCTGCAACCAGGGCATGTGCCCTGCCTGGGAATCGAACTGTGACCTGCTGGTTCATTGGTCGACCTCAACCACTGAGCAATGCATGCCAGGCTTCTTTTTAAATATAATCCTCATTTGAGGATATGTTGAGAAGAGAGGAAGGGAGGAAGGGACAGAAAGAGGGAAGGAAAAAAATCAATGTGAGAGAGAAACATCAATTAGTTACCTTCTGTATGCATCACAACACGGCTTCAAAATGGTAACCTAGATAGGTGCCCTGACTGGGAGTCAAACCACAACCTTTTGATGTATAGGACTCTACTCCAACCAACTCAGCACCTGGATAGGACTAAACTTGCTTTTTTCTTTTTAATCATCACCTGAGGATATTTTTTTCAGAGAGAATAGGTATGAGGGAGGGCAGAGGAGGGAGGTAGAAAGCGGGTGGGCAGAGAGAGAGAGAAATTTTCATGTGAGACACATCGATTGATTGCCTCCTACATGTATCCCAACTGGGGCTGGAGATTGAGCCTGCAATTGATGTATATTCCCTTGACTGGGAATCAAATCCATGATCCTGAGGTCTGCAGGCCGATGCTCTAATCACTGGGCAACAGGCCAGGGCTAAATTTGGTCTTTTATTTAACAGTATGTTATGGCCATTTTTCCAAAAATAGATATACCTCATGCTTTAAATTTTTTATTTTATTATTTTTTAATTGAGTTAATTGGGGTGACATTAGTTAATAAAATTATATAGATTTCAGGTATACAATTCTATAATACATCATTTGTATGTTGTATTATGTGTTCACCATCCCAAGTAAAGTCTCCTTCCTAAAAAATTTATAGCATGTGAATCTGTGCTTTGTGATACATATATATCACAAAGCACAGATTCACATTTTAAAAGTATTTTGTCAGTATTGTAAACAGCACTACTCTCTAATTACAGACCATTTCCATCACCCTCAAAAGATACCTCATACCTACTAGCAATTCCAGTTTGCCCATTCTAGCTTCTATTGGCAACCACCAATCTACTTTCTGTCATTGTGGATTTTCCTATTCTAGGCATTCATATAAATGGAATCATATAATATGTGACCTTTTGTGTCTGGCTGCTTTCACTTAAGTTTTCAAGGTCAATTTCATGTTGTAGCCAAGCATGTCAAACTCAAAGGCTAACATGGGCCAAATAAGGCTTAAAATTTATGTGGGCCGCAAAAAAAAGCTTCAGTTCTCATAAAAGCATAGGTTTATTTTGATAGAGACATGCTGAATACAAAGGGCTGAAATAAAGGAGTAATCATTAACATAAATTAATATAACATTTTAATAAAAAGTAATATTTTTTCTTGAACATTAACTTACCAGACACTGAATAACTGCACAAATTAATGTGTAACACAAATAGACCTATTATTTTTGTTCTCCGAAAGCGAAATATTTCCTGTTGCGCACACCAAACAAGTTAGTCCAA
Source organism: Lasiurus borealis (assembly GCA_004026805.1). Taxonomy (NCBI): domain Eukaryota; kingdom Metazoa; phylum Chordata; class Mammalia; order Chiroptera; family Vespertilionidae; genus Lasiurus; species Lasiurus borealis. The sequence goes on along the minus strand of PVJN01003934.1, from coordinate 76,809 downwards.
GACTAATGACGTGGCAATTGGCTGCTATAATATTCACTGCTAGTATTAGTGGAGAGAAGGGGTGCGCCGGTGTGTAAGGCGTGTAAGGGAAATGAATGCAAAACGATTATAGTCATCAGTTATTAGTGTATGTTGTAGTTCGTTATTAATAATTATGTATAGCAGGATATTGTAAAAATTATGTTATGAAATTTTTATTAATACATTTCTTACGTACTGTTATATTGACTAGGCTACAAAAATATTCGTTGTAGGTTGCATGTAGCCTGAGAGCCTCAAGTTTGATGTAGCATGAAACATTACTTCATTTTTTTTTGTGTGGTTGAATAATACACTATTGTGTGAATATACCATATTTTGTTCACTTGCTCGTTAGCTGAGTGTTATGAATTACAGTGCTTATAGCACATTTTACAATTAATCATCATTCAAGATTGCTACAATTGATTTTTATTCTTCTATGTAATGTGCATACATTTCTTCATTAAGTTACACTTATTTATAAGCAGTGTTATATATCCTTCGTGGAAAGCAACTTTAAGTACATTTTAGAAAGAAATGGGAAATACATGCTTACAATATAGTGGTCATTGTTTACATTTTTCTCATCTTTCATAGACTGTAAAGTTTTTAGGGCAGGAAACACAGTTCTAACAACTAAAAATAATGGATTTTTGATAAATGCTTGCAAAGAATTACATTTTATTTTTTAATTTGTGAAACCTCAAAATAAAGTTTTTAAAAATTGTTAATTTAAAAGGTTTATTTAACTCTTACATAGAGAAATAATAAACATGGATTATGTGCAACTTGGTTTTAGGAAATCATATCAAAGTCTATTCTTTCACTCTGGGTAACTACCTATTTTTCCTAGTATGTTGTAAGTATACTGCCCTCATTTTGTGAGCCTCAAAACAAGAAGGAAATTCTGTATTGGTTAGCTAAGGAGGAAGGTAATGAGTTTAAGTAACAAAACAGGACATTTGTTCTTCTGTAACCTTTGATGAGTTTGTGAAGTTGATATTTTGACTATAGGATTGAAATTTAGAAGAGTTTTATAGTATTTAGTTTGCTTTGTTGCTTTTCTAGAATATCTATCTGCCAGGGGGAAAAAAAAAAAGAAACCCAAGTTAAAGTCTCTGCTACCTTTGTGGGAAATGATGAACAATACTCTTCCTTCTGCTGACAAAATCTGGGTATCTGTATTTTACAATGGTTGGTTTTTGCTTTCACATGGGGCCAAAGTATCCTTTTCCTGGAACCAAGCTTGATTCAAAGCTTTTGTAAGTTCTCTTATTCTTTATCCATATAAGCAACTATTTTAGGAACTATTTTAAAGCTGACACCCCTTCCCTTCAAACCTTTTCCGCTCAGTACAAAGCACCACCTTCTTGGCAGTCATTTTATGAGTAGTGTGGGTACTTTCAGGCATTTATTCATGCCAAAAAGTTAAGGATTAGCTCTATTGTTTAATGCTATCTGCTTTGGATCAATGCGAGTCAGCTTGGCCCTGCCTTTTTGATTCTTTTATAATTAAGTTGCTGGCACCTTAGAACCCTTTCCTGGATGGAGCTTTTCTTTGTGCCTGTATCAAGTTTTATCCACAGTTTGGTTACTAAGGTTTTTCTGTTTTATACTACTGTTTTTAATAGAGCCTTACATATTTAGATATTACTTTTCCAAATTCTAAACCTTAATTCTCAGAGAAAGTAAAACTAGTTTTAATATCTTTTTGTGTATATTTTGATGTATATATCTAACACTGAATCATTGGATTATTTGGTCAGGTCAAAAGTGTGGGGCATCTATGGTTACCTTCAGACTTTCATAAACAGTCAGTTTTGTATTAACAATTTAATGCAGTTACTTTCCAAAAACAATAGAATATTAAAAACAAGTAGAAAAGGTATTCATTATGAAATTGATTAATGAAATCCTTCATTTTTGATATTACCAAATTTACTTTTCTAATGACAGAAACCAAATGATTTCTTGATATACTGTTTATATTTTCTTGATGCAATAAGACATTCTTAGTTTATACACAGATAATCATGCTTATATAAATAAACTTAAGCCATTATATTTGTGAAATATTACCCAATTCTTTGATTTTTTTTTTTCTGTACCAACTAGAGAGGCAGAGACTGAAATTGGGAGGTAGGAGAAGGAAAAAGATGAAGTATTTTATTTTTTATGAAGTGATAGACTATAAATTCTATCCTTTTCATATTTAAACATTGAACTGAATCTAGTTTTTATAGTGGCTTTGTTACTTTGAGTGATAGGAAGTCTCATACTCTTATATCTATTATAATGTTCAAAAACCCAAAACACTAGCAATAGCAAATGCTGGTGAGGATTGGAGCACCTGATGGAAATGCAAAATGGTACTTCCACTTACAAGACTCTGGCAATTTCTTATAAAACTAAAAATATTCTTACCATATTCAGTCATTAATCATGCTCCTTGGTATTTATTCAATTGAATTGAAAACTTATGTCGCACAAACACTTGCACATGGATGTTTATAGCAGTTTTATTTATAATTGCCAAAACTTGGAAGCAACCAAGATGTACTTTGATTTAACTTTAATGCATTTGACATTTATCCATGTTATATGTATTAGTAGTTTAGTCTTTTTTATTGCTGAGTAATATTTTATTGTGTGGCTGTACCACAGTTTATCTTTTTATCAGTTGGGGAACATGTGAATTATTTCCAGTTTTGGGTGATTATGAATAAAGTTGTTATAAAACACCTATGTATAAATTTGTGTGCAAAGATTAGTTATTATTTTGCTAGAGTAAATATCTAGGATTGGGATTGCTAGCTTGTATATGTGTAGGCTTAACTTACGATAAACTACCAAACTGTTTTCCAGAGTTGTGGTACCATTTTGCTTTACCACAACAAAATATGAGCATGTGTGCGTAAACATACACACACACGGATATTGGGGGGTTATATATGTCATCCTAGTTAGTTCTAGGTATTATAAGATCACTGTGTGTAAGCTGTACACGGGCAAGGATGTTGATCATCTTATTCACTGTTGAAGTCTTGGTGCTTGGTATAATACACAGGAATGTGCCTGCAATAGATAATTTATTGAATAAATATTAAGCTGATGAGAAACTCAAAAGTCTGAATGTTATTTTTGTCATAATGATGTGTGACCTTATCATCATAAAACATGGGTTTTGTTTAGAGTAGTAACAGAGCAGGAAATAATATGAAAACTTGGGGATTCTTTTTGAATGTTTGCATTATTTTCATTGATGGACATTAGTTGAATATGTCATTGAGACAAATGCTGTCTAGAGGCCATTGGTATAAAAGTAGAGTGGGAATACTAATTAAATTATTATTTATCTCAGGGAGTTTTATAAGTTTTTTTGATTTCCATAGACCTTTATTTTTATCAATATGGTCTTATTATATGCAGTGTAGTTCGCTAGAAAAAGTTTTTAGTTATCAACTGGTAAACCCATTAAGGGAAGATAAAAACTTTTATATGACATCTTTAATGATTAGTAGCTGTTAAAAGTAGATTTTGATGAGGGAATAGAAACTTCAAAAATTCAGTGCGGGGTTTTGTTTTTTTATTAAAGGAGGTAAATAAACTTAGACATATTTTCTCAGAAAAGAAAATGGTTTTAATGGTTAAGATCAAATGGGAAGGATGGATGTTAGTCAAATTGGGCATAACAAATAACACAGAATGGATTCTATAACCTTTGGGAATAAATGTCAATGGAAGAGAGATTTATCTGAGAATGTATAAACATATGTCATTGACCTGTTGCTCTAAAACCTAAGTAGAAATATCTAATTTAGGCTCAATATTGTCATCCAACTTTGAGAATGCTGACAGCATTTGCATCTCTGCTTAAGATTACTTTGGAAACTAATATTGAGATGGTCAGTTAATATTTCTATAGAAATGAGTCTATATCTAATGATTTGTAGTTTAGGGTTAGATTCATTGAGTTAGAAGTATCTGATTCATTATGAGACATTCTCCTTTTCTTAGTCTGAATTCAAATAAAGTAATATGCATCCCTATGTTCATTGCAGCACTATTTACAATAGCCAAGATATGGAAATAACCCAAGTGTCCATCAATTGATGAGTGGATAAGAAAGTTGTGGTACATTATACAATAGAATATTATTTGGACATAAAAAAGAATGAAATCTTAACATTTGTGAAAATATGGGCAGATCTAGAGAGCATTATGCTAAATGAAATAAGTCAGCCATGGAAAAACAAATACCAAACAATTTCACTTGCATGTTTAATCTAAAGAACAACATAAATGAACAAACAAAATTGAAGACTCAGAGACACAGAGAACAGTCTGATAGTTGGCAGAGGGGAGGGTGCTGGGAAACTCGCTGAAATAGGTGAAAGGATTAATAAGTATAAATTGATAGTTACAAAATAGTCATGGGATATAAAGTACAGTATCTGTATACATATAAAAACTTAAGTGACCGTCGCAACCAAAACAACTGAATGGATGACTGAACAGGATGCGTGGGGCGACCAGGCCAGAAGGGAGCTTAGTGAGGGACGACCAAAAGACTGAGCAGTGGGCTGTGTGGGGCAACTAGGCTGGCAGGGGGCTTAGTGAAGGTCGACCAAATGACTGAATAGCAGGCTGTTTGGGGTGACCAGGCTGGCAGGGGGCCAGTGAGGGGCAACCAAATAACTGAACAACAGGCTGCATGAGGTGACTAGGCTGGCAGGAGGGGCAGTTGGGGATGACCAGGAAGTCAGGGAGGGGCAGTGAGGGGTGACCAGGCTGGTGGGGGGGAGGAATTGGGGGTGACCAGGCCAGTGGGAAGGCAGTAGGGGTGACCAGGCTAGTGTTGGGGGAGTTAGGGAAAACCAGGCAAGCAGCAGGGACTAGTTAGTGGCAACCAGGCCATCGGGGGGAAGGAGGTCGGTTAGGGGTGATCACACAGGCAGGCAGTCAGGTGAGCAGTTAGGAGCCAGTGGTTGTAAGACGGATGTCTGACTGCTAGTTTTTCAGGGATCGGGTCTAAACCAGCAGTCAGACATCCCCTGAGGCAGTGGTTCTCAACCTGTGGGTCGTGACCACTAACAGGGTCGCCTAAGACCATCAGAAAACACAGATAATTACATTACAATTCATTAACAGTTGCAAAATTACAGTTATGAAGTAGCAACAAAAATAATTTTATGGTTGGGGGTCACCACAACATGAGGAACTGTATTAAAGGGTCATGGCATTAGAAAGGTTTAGAACCACTGCCTTTGAGAGCTTCTGGGTTGGAGAGAGTACAGGCTGGATTGAGGGGGTCCCCTTAGCCCCCTGTGAACGAATTTTGTGCACCAGGCCTATAGTAGGGAATATAATCAATACTAGAGGACTGGTGCATGAAATTCATGCATGGTGGGGTCCCTAGGATCAGGGGCCGGACCTATCAGGAATGGAAGGAATGGATGCTGGACGCCAATGCCATCGTTGGCTACCTGATGCAGTTCCCTGCCTCCTTCCCCTCCTCTGTTCCCTCACTGCCACACTGCCACCATGGCATGCCAGCTGAGGGGAGGGATAGGGCCTCCTGGCCAGGGGGAGGGACCATGGGAGGTTGGCCAGCTGAGGGGGAGGGACTGTGGGAAGTTAGCTGGCTGTGGGAGTGCATTGGCTACCAGAGGGCAGCTCTTGTGTTGAGTGTCTGCTCCCTGGTGTTCATTGTGTCATAGTGACCAGTTGTTCCAGTCATTTGGTCTTAACAGTGGCTTAGGCTTTTATATATATAGATTGTAATAACCTGTATGGATACTGGAAATATGGGGGGGAACATTTTGTAAAGTATATGATTATCTACTCACTATGCTATATACCTGAAACTAATAACAAAACAATATGAAGTGTAAACTGTAATTAAAAATAGTAAAAAGACGAAACATTAATTTGGCTGAACTGCTGCTTAAATTTAGACAGGGTGAAACTGTTTTTTTTTGTTTTTTTTTATTAAATATATTTTATTGATCTTTCACAGAGAGGAAGGGAGAGAGATAGAAAGCTAGAAACATTGATGAGAGAAAAACATCGATCAGCCGCCTCCTGCACGCCCCCTCTTGGGGATGTTCCCACAACCAAAGTACATGCCCTTGACTGGAATTGAACCTGGGACCCTTCAGTCCGCAAATTGGTTTCAGCGGGACACTGTTTTAACATTATAAGAACTTCTATCATTATATGCAATGTAGAGCCTGTTTTCTTTTGTTGTTGTTGTTTGTTTCATTTTCAATAAGCTGTTTCAGATGACCAATGTTAAATGTTTAGTTCTAGTCTTGAACAGTTTGCTCTGATTTGGCCGAGAAATTCATGCACGGGGTGTGGGTGATTCTCTCAGCCCAGCCTGCACCCTTCCCAGTCTGGGACCCCTCGAAGGATGTCCGACTGCCCTTTTAGATCGGATCCCACCGGGCAGTCGGATATCCCTCTCACAACCCAGGACTGCTGGCTCCCACCTTTTTGCCTGCCTTCCTTCTTGATTGCCCCTAGCCACTTCTGCCTGCTGGCCTGGTCACCCCTAACTACTCCCCTGCCAGCCTGATTGATGCCTAACTGCTCCCCTGCCAGCCTGTTTGCTCATAACTTCCCTCTCCTGCAGGCCTAGATCCCCCCTCACTGCCCTTCCCTGCAGGTGCTGTCACTCCCAACTTCCCTCCTCTGCCAGCCTGGTCATCCCTAACTGCCCTTCCTTGCAGGCCTGGTCCCTCCCAACTGCCCTACCCTGCTGGCCATCTTGTGGTGGCCATCTTGTGTCCACATGAGGGCAGGATCTTTGACCACATGGGGCAACCATCTTGTATGTTGGACTGATGGTCAATTTGAATATTACTCTTTTATTAGATAGCACAGAGGCCTGGTGCATGGGTGGGGGCCAGCTGGTTTGCCCTGAAGGCTGTCCTGAATCAGGGAGGGTGTTCCCTTGGTGTGTGGGGTGGCCTGGGTGAGGAGCCTGTGGTGGTTTGCAGGCTGGCCAGGCCCCCCAGCGACCCAAGTGGAGACCCTGGTATCTGGGATTTATTTATCTTCTACAATTGAAACTTTGTAGCCTGGAGCGGAGCGAAGCCTCTTGCTAGCTCTGTGGTGGCAGCCATTTTTGTTGGGATTTATTTATCTTATATAATTAAAACTTTGTAACCTTGAGTGGAGGCCTGGGCCTGCCAGGATGTGTAAAGCTTGGCTTCCTCCATTACTGGGGAAACCCAAGTCTCCCTCTTGCTTGTTTCATGGCCGCAGCCATCTTGGTTGGGGTTAATTTGCATACTCGCTCCTGATTGACTGGTGGGTATCGCTTTTGAGCATGGCTTGTGAATGTATCAAAGTGATGGTTAATTTGCATATTACTCTTTTATTAGAAAGTATATATAAATTTCTCCCCTCCCCACCAGGGGAGAAGGATAGTTATGTTTCATTATTTTCCTAGTCCCAGATATAAAACCCAAGATTTGGGATTTCTTAACAATAGTATATTTGGGTGTATTTTACATATACTTTGTAATATGCTGTTCATTTCAATAGCATATCTTGCAATAGTTATCTTGTATTTTATTTTGGTTTTGAAAAGTTCTAATTTAAACTATTTCAGGGATCTTATGATTGAGATGGAAACTAACTTACTTTCAGGATAGTTTATATAGAAACTAAGAAGTAGGAGGTAATCAGGTGTTTTGTCCAGGACTGATGGTTACTCTCAGAAATTTTGCACTAGAATCTAGGACACCTTCATAAATGATAGGCTAAGGTTCAAGGAATGAAGGATAGTAGGTTCAAAGAAACTTATGTAGTTAGTATTTGGGGAGCTTTGTGGAGTATTTTTCATAGTGTTGAAATGGGGTCAAAGACAGGGAAGTTTGAAGGTTGTGTTGACAAATAACCATATGATTTCACATATATGTGGAATCTAATGGGCAACATAAACTGACAAAATGGAAATAGAGACATGGATACATGAAACAGATGGACAGCTGCCAGAGGGGAGGGAGTTGTGAGACTGGATGAAGGAAGGTGAAGGGTTTAAGCAAAAATAAATAAGTATGTATATATATGTATGTATTTTATATGTGTACTAGAGGTTCGGTGCATGAAATTTGTGCATGTGTGTGTGGGGGGGTGTCCTTCGGCCCAGCCTGCACCCTCTCCAATCTTGCACCCCTCGAGGGATGTTCAACTGCCCATTTAGGCCCGATCCCGGTAGGATCTATCTTTATATGCGCTGTAGGGTCTAAATGGGCAGTTGGACATCCCTCTCACAATCCAGGATTGCTGGCATCCAATTGCCCCTCTGCCTGCCTTACTGATTGCTCCTAACCGCTTCTGCCTGCCAGCCTGATCACCCCCTAACTACTACCCTGCCAGCCAGATTGATGCCTAACTACTCCCCTGCCAGCCTGATTGCCCCTAACTGCCCTCCCCTGCAGGCCTGATCACCCACAGCTACCCTCCCTTGCAAGTCTGGTCCCTCCCAACTGCCCTTTCCTGCCTGCCTGATCTCCCACAACTGCCCTCCCCTGCTGGCCATCTTGTGTCACATGGGGGCAGCCATCTTTTGTGTTGGATAGTCAATTTGCATATTGCTCCTTTATTAGATAGGCTATATATATAAAACACATAGACACAATCAACAATGTGGTGATAGCCAAAGGGAAAGAAGTTAGGTAGAAGTGGGCAAAGGGGGGAAAAGGGATGGAAAGAGATTTTGCTTGGAGTGATGGGCCCACAACAAAGTGTGCAGATGAACTTCTGTTGAGTTCTACCCTGATATCTGTATGGTTTTGTGAACCAGTGTCACCCCAATAAATTCAAATAAAAAAACTACAACTTCCCCTCCCCCAAAAAACAACAACAACAACAATAAAAGGTTGTGTCAAGAAGGGGCTTTTAGTTTATTTTCTTACTTGATCAGGATCTGAAGTGTAAATTAGGTTGATGTAATGAAAGGATTCTTTGGGAACTGATGTAAGATGGAGAAATTAAAAACTAATTTAAAACTCTGCCTCTTTCAAATAAACATATGAACAAACTATAAGCAGACTCTGTAGATACAGAGATCAGACTGATGGTTGCCAGAAGGGAGGAGGGTTGCTGGGCTGGGTATAAAAGGTGAGGGGATTAAATATAAATTGGTAGTCACAAAATAAACATAGGGACATAAATTACAGCATAGGGAATATAGTTAATAATGTAATGAATATGTACAGTGCCATGGGGGTACTTGAAATATTGGGGGCCACTTTGTAGAGTATATAGTTGTTTAACCCTCTGCTGTATACCTGAAACTGAAACAAAATGATATTGATTGTAAAGTGTAATTCAAAAATAAAAGAAATAATCTTATCTAATATAGAGGAAATATGCTAATTGACCATCACTCCCATCACAAAGATAGCTGCACCCACAGCTGAGGACACGTTCCCATAAGGAGCCTTAATGAGCAATCAGTAGGGACCTGAGGCTACTTCCTCCCCCACCCCTGTGGGTCTTGACAGGGGACCTCAGGGTGTGTCCCCCACCTGGCAGGGCTTGACAGGGGATCTCAGGTCACACCCCCACCTGGAAGGGCTTGATAGGGGACTCAAAGTGCGCTTCCTGTCCTGGTGTTGGGCTAGGGGACCTCAGGATGCTCCCCTGGCCCCAGTGCCAGGCCAGAGAACCTAGCAGGCTTTCAAAGACCTCAGGCTGTGACCCCTTCTGGCAGGGCTTGAGGGGACACCTCAAGGTGCGCTTCCCATCCTGGTGCTGAGCTAGGGGACCTGAGGCTGTACCGCCCTGCCTAGCAGGGCTTGACATGGGACCTCAGGCCTTGCTCCCCACCCAGCAGGACTTGACAGGGGACCTCGAGGTGCACTCCCAGTGCTGGGTCAGGGGAACTCAGGCTGTGCCCCCCCACCCAGCAGGGCTATGCCACCCTCAGCCGGGCCGTGGGACCTGAGGTTGTGTCCCCCTGCCTGGCGGGGTTAGGTGGGTCCTCTGGCCATGCCGCCACCCAGCGGGGCTTGATAGGGGATCTCAGGCTGTGTCTCCCACCTGGTGGGGCTTGACAGGGGACCTCAAGGAACGCCCCCAGCCCTGGTCTGGGCTGGGGGACCCCAGGCCACACACCCCATCCTGGCGCTGGGCCAGGGTACTTGAGGCTGTGTGCCCTTCCTGGTGGGGTTTGATAGGGTGGGACCAGCCAGGTCTCTGGATCTTGCCCAATGAGGGGGAGGGTAGCCGGGTCTGGGTCTCATGCGATTTTGAGGTGCATGTGAGTGGGAGTGACTTGACCTTGGGTCCCATGGTGAGCCCCATACTCTGACTGGAGGAAGGTTTTCATATATATTTTACTAATTTTCTTTCATCTCTGACACTTCTATTATAGAGAAGGGGCAAATAGCAATATTAAATTATTTCTTCTAATTAATCCCCTTTAATGTGCTTGGATTTGGTGCACCCGGCCACTAGTCTATATTATAAAAACCCAGTGGCCTTAATCTAACAACTAAAGACCAGCTTGGTGGGCAGGCGATTTCACGTGTTGGGCTTCTAATAATAAATTAAAATAATGTTTTGAAGCCCTCCTAGTTACTATTTTTTTTCAAAGGTAAGGCAGTATATTTTTATCCAGTATTATATAAATATTTCTTAAATGATAAAATAACCAAAACTGCCTTTTTCATCAATTTGAAAAAGAAGGTAGGAAAGGCTTTGCTTTCCAAAATAAAACATTTCTATTCCTTGGATATAAAGTGTCTGTTATTCAGTCTTTAATCCTTGGAATGATCTACATATTAGGAACCACATTATCACTGTCATATTAAGAGACTTAAATTAGCTTTGAATTATTCTTTTATATTGTAAGTTCTTTTAAAATAGTTTTTTTTTTGTGTGTGTGTGTGTGTGTGGTATATCTCCAAAATGATTCATGCTAAGGAACTAAGAAGGAAAATAAAGCTGAGTAGGAGGATTCAATAATACCAATTTTCTAAATTTGAGTTCTCCAAGCTTTTAATAGCACATTTGAAAACCTCATGTTTGGGACAATAGTGATTTCTGGAACTATATAGATTCTACTAAATCACTTAGTCATCCAAATGAAAAATGTTTTAGCTTCAATCAGGTTACCCAAATCTAGATTCACTTTGAAAAATTAAGTAACTCGTATTTTTATTGGATTCCTAATCAAATGAGACCTCTGACCAGTCCTTATATGGTAGTATTAATATTACTTTGGTTTTTCCATATTATGGATCTGTCTTGCAGAAACAGATTTTGTAAATTTTAATGTACTCTCAAAGTTGGAAACTTGTATTTATTTAAAATATATAGTTTTATATAGTGGCAGCTTTAAGGACTAGAATTGGGGACCAGAAGAGATTTTTAAAATTTTTATGGAAATGGAACATTTGGATTTACTACCTTTTCTTTTCTTTCTTTTTTATTTTTTTTTCTTTTTAATATATTTTATTGATTTTTTACAGAGAGAAAGGTAGAGGGATAGGGAATTAGAAACATCTATGGGAGAGAGACATTGATCAGCCGCCTCCTGCATATCCCCTACTGGGGATGTGCCCGCAACCAGGATACATGCCCTTGACCAGAATCAAACCTGGGATCCCTCAATCCGCAGGCCGACGTTCTATCTGCTCTATCAGCTATTACTTTTTCTTGAGGTTAATTTTTAGAAAAGCATTGTCTCTTAGTTGGCTGTGAGATGCGAAGGGTAGGTAGAAGTGGTAGATTTTAGGATTACATTCCATAAATACATATTAAGTGCTCTGGTAGAGATATAAAAAGGATATGCTTCTATACAGAAGTAACTCAGTCCTCTTAAGCAACATACTCTCTATGAAATACTATGCAGCTGTAAAAAAGAAAGATCTTTTATTTTTTGAGACAGCATTGAGGGTCCTAGAGAGTACTCTACAGTCAGAGAAAGACAAGAATCACATGATCTCACTTATATGTGGAATCTAAGAACAAAATAAACTGACCAACAAAATAGATCCAGAGACACTGAAGTACAATGAATTTCAGAGGGAAGAGGAGTGGGGTAGCAGGAAGAGATTAACCTAAGTATGTATATGCATAATCCATGGACAAACAGTAGTTTGGGGAAGGCCTGGGGACAGATGGAAGCAGGGTGGAGAGGGGCATTAAAGGGAAAAAGGGGCATCTATAATACTTTCAACAATAAAGATAAATTTTTTTTAAAGATGGAAACATGCCATCTAGTGAGAGCCCATGATTAAAATAGCTAAATTAGCTCTAGCTGGTTTGGTTTAGTTGATAGAGTGTCAGCCTGAGGACTGAAGGGTTCCAGGTTCAATTCCAGTCAAGGTTGCAGGTGGGCCCTGGTAGGGGTTCGTGCAGGGGCAACCAATCATGTTTCTCTCACACTGATGTTTCTGTCTTTCCCTCCCTTTTCCATTCTCTCTAAAAATCAATGGGAAAATATCCTCAGGTGAGGATTAAAAAAAAAAAATAGCCAAATTAAGTTGACCTCTAATCCTATGCTGGTTTATGCTTTATATAAAGGATCTAAAGTTACTGAAACATACGTTATTGCTAATTATTTGTAGTGTGTTTTTTATCCATCCTCATTGTAGGTAATGGATTTGGTAGCACGTCTTTGGATTTGAATCGGTTTGATTTAGCTTTAATCTTGTTTTTGTAGACTCTTATCCTATCTAATAAAGAGGGAATATGCTAATTGACCACCACTCCATCACAAAGATGGCTGCTCCTACAGCTGAAGTCTAGGAGCCTTAATGAGCAATCCGCAGGGACCTAAAGCTAAGCCCTCCCCTGCAATTTTAGGGCTTGACAGGAGACCTCAGACTGCATCCTCAACCCAGCAGTGCTTGACAGGGGACCTCAACATCCTGGCATCAGGCTGGGGGCCCTCAACCACGTTCCTGCCCAGCACCAGGCCAGGGGACCTGAGGCCATGCCCCCCGGCTGGTGGGGCTTGATGGGGGATCTCAAGGTGTGCTTCCTGTCCTGGTGCTGGGCTAGGGGACCCAGGCTGCTTCCCCCACCCCAGTACCAGGCTGGGGTACCTCAGACCACACCCTTCACCTTGGCGCCAGATCGGGGGAACCTCAGACCGCATTGTGGGCCCAGCGGGGCTTGATGGGGGACCTCACGCCACACCCCCCATCCCGGCACCAGGCCAGGGAACCTGAAGCTGCACCTCTCTGCCTGGCTGGGATTGACAGGGAACCTCAGGCCATGCTCCCCACCCACTGGGGCTTGACGGGGGACCTCAAGATGCACCCCCAGTGCTGGGTCAGGGGAACTCAGGCTGCACCCCTCTGCCTGGTGGAGCTTGATGGGGTCCTCAGGCCATGCACCTAACCCAGTAGGACTTGATGGGGGACCTCAGGCCATGCCCCTTGTCCTGGCACCAGGCCAAGGGACCTGAGGCTATGTCCCCTGCCTGGTAGGGCTTGACAAGGGTGGGACTGACCAGGTCTGGATCTGGCCCAATGTAGGCAGGAGCCAGCCAGGTCTGGGTCTTATGCGATTTTGAGACGCATGTGGGTTACTGGGGACTTAACTCTGGGTCCCGTGGTTTGCTCCAGACTCTGACAGGAGGAAGATTTTCATATTCATTTTACTAATTTTCTTTCATCTCTGACACTTCTATAATAAAGGGCAAATAGCAATATTAAATTATTTCCTCTAATTAATCCTCTTTAATGTGCATGAATTTTGTGTACTGGGCCACTAGTAATACAGAAATACCCACAGAGAGATACATGTGCTTTATTGTGCACAGTAGAAATTTTAAAAACATTGTTACTAAAAATTTTCTTTTCAGAAGTATTTTACATAGGCTGAATGTGTTAGAAATCAAGTTTTTCCCATGTGGAAAATTATCTTCTTTATGCTATTTGAAGGTATGGGAGTTATGGGAAATAAAATATAGTTTAGTATCACCCAAGTTGTATGATAAAATTAAAACAGAAAAGTTTAACATGGAAACTTGGAAGCTAATTACTGTTAACAGATGAACAAATCTGGAAAACTTTCTCTTTGCCTTAATGTAAAGGAGAAAAACACTATTTTACCTTTAGAAATAAAACGACAGTTTATGGTATGGGAAACTGTATTCTTATAAAGTAGCTTTGATTTCTTGAAACATGCTAGAATACCAATAATTTTTTTTTCTCTTCTAAGTGTAACAAATTTCAGATTCCCTGAAAATAACTCTTCCATTGAGATATAAATTCTGAAATCTACTTAAAAACACTTCCAGATTTAGACACTCGGTTTTGGTGTGTATATGTTTCTGTGTGTATGTTAAAAATATGAGCAAAGAGTCCATTGTAAATACTATGAGGCAGTTTACTAATAACATGTGGGAATTTAATTAGGTTCAGGACTTCGTTATTTTCTATTCTTGTTAGATCTGAACTGGATTTTCCCCCCTACCAATTACCAAGCAGTAATTCTTTTGTTGGACCCCTGAAATAATTACTTTTAGGACCATTTGTCATCTGTTTCATACATGCATACTAATGGAATTTTATGCCTCGTTGGTCATTACTTTGATTGTTCTGTGATTATTTTATTAATACATGAAGACTGTATGATAATTTCAACTAGGGTCGTCATGTAACTCATCATTCAAATTGGGTACTTTTGAGAGTGAAAAGGGCTGTTTATTAATTATCTAAGAACAACGGATATAAACCAAGACTAGCCCATGAAAACCAAGATCCATTATCATCCTGATTAGTAAGCTTTTGATTGCAACTAATAGGAAACACAACTCAAACTAGTTCAAACAAATGAAATGTGTTGGCTTGTGTACCCAAAAAATCCAGTGTTTGGAAGTGCCATAGGTACGATTTGGTGAGGAATCTGGCTTTCCTTTTATATTTTCTATACTCTTAAATTAGTGGTTCTTAATGTGGGACAATTTGATTTTTAAGGAGGGCAATTTGAGAATGAGTTTTTAACTGAAATTTTTTGCATTTGTTATGGTTCTAGGGGCCTCATATACAGTATATAAATTGTGACATGTTCTTTTATTTTTCTCTTCTTTGGAAGCTTGTTTAGACCAAGTTAATGGCCTTTTAAGCTTCTTTATAAATAGGAGTTCGCTTTTTGAATAATAAGAATTATATGTCACAGGGAAGGAGCATCAGGATTTTAGAGATACTTAGATGGGGCATGGCCAAAAAAAGGTTGGGAACCACTGCTCTAACTTCTATGGCTGACATCCCTTATAGTTGTTGGATAGCTGCCAATAGCAATTTGGGATATATTCTCCTTTATTTATAATCAGCAAAAGAGAGGGGGCATCTATAATACTTTCAGCAATAAAGATATAACATATGTATTCTCCCATTATATAACATATAACTCTTCCTTTAACATATAAGAGTTTTAACTTCTGTGATCATTAGATATGTCTCAACTAATCTATGTGGGAATGTCATGTGTTGATTGTCTTAGATATGGGATATCTGAATATCACTGAGGCAAAGAGGATGGGATTACCCTGGTTCTCTTGGACTAGTCAAGAGTCCATTCAGAAAATTGGTATAGGATCAGTCTGTCATGGAAAGCAAGGAAGCTAAATGAAGGGGAATGGATGGAATGAATGTTTGGGAAGCAACTACAATGTTCATTGTAAAGTTCAGCGTCATTTCTTGTTTGAATTTCCCCCAACATACCTTTTGCTAGTTCCTACAAGAGCCTGGCATACTTCAGAGGTTTTTTTTTTTTTTTAAGTGAGAATTTGTGGTATAAAATCACTTAGCAACCTGACAAAGGGAGATAAAAAGAAAATTTACCCATTTTTTCTTTTTTCTTAAGAGACTCTAATGATTTTCTTTCTTTCTTTCTTTCTTTTTTTTTTTACAGACTAATAGGGATGCCAAAGGAAAAATATGATCCTCCAGATCCTCGCAAAATTTATACCATCATGTCAGCAGAGGAGGTAGCCAATGGGAAAAAATCTCACTGGGCAGAATTAGAAATCTCGGGTGAGTGGAATCTGAAGTATTTAATTCAGGGTTTCCTGTCTAATAAAAAAGGAATATGCTAATTGTCCACCCCTGCGGGGCTTGACAGGGGACCTCAAGCTGTGCCTCCTGTCTTGGCACCAGGCCAGGGGACCTGAGGTCATGCCCCCTCTCCTAGCAAGGCTTAATGGGGGACCTCAAAGTGTACTTCCCCTTCTGGTGTTGGGCTATGGGACCCCACTCTCCACTTCAGCACCAGGCCAAGGAACCTCAGGCCATGCCCCCCACCCAATGGGGCTTGACGGGGGACCTCAAGGTGCACTATCAGTGCTGGGTCAGGGGAACTCCGGCCATGCTCTCCACTCAGCGAGGCTTGACGGGGGACCTTAAGGGGCACCCCCAGAGCTGGGTTAGGAGGAACTCAGGCTGCACCCTGCCCAGAGGGGCTTGATGGGGAACCTGAGGCTGTGCTCCTGCCCCTTCTTGGCGGGATGTGACAGGGGACCTCAGGCCACACCCCCCATCTTGGTGCTGGGCTAGGGGACCTGAGCCTATGCCCCCTGCACAGTGGGGCTTGACAAGGGTAGGTTTGGCCAGGTCTGGATACTTGTGGGGGCGGCTGGGTCTGGGTCTCATGTGATTTAGAGGTGCATGTGGATGGGGACTTGACTCTGAGTCCCCCTTCTAATGTGCACAAATTTTGTGCACTGGGCCACTAATAATAGCAATAATAAACAAGAGTTGAGTATTGTTATGTTTATTTCTTTGTTGTACATTTTTAATTAGATGAACAAATCAAGAAAATATACAATGAGATACTAATGTTTAACTTATCTATTTTATCTATAACTAAATATATTTGTTCATATCCTTTCTTTTGAGATTAATATCTTGAGCCAGAGTTGACATCTGGAATTGAAGACATTGGGAGTTCAGTTTCTAAGTAAAAATTTTTTTAGGCTATTACAGAGTAATTTTTTTTATTTTTAACTTTTTTACTTTACTTTTTCCTGTACAGAGTAATTAATTTTGCAGATTGAAATCTTTGCCATTCTTCTATCATCTCAGTGTTGGCAGAGTAGGAAATCTAGAAGGTCTGTTTATTCTAACGCATGTGATAACTGTGTTATATGACCTTACATATTTAGGATTTGGTAAATATGAACTGGATTCTGTAGAGCTTAACCCCAGTCTAATAATAATAAAGGTAAGATAAACTCAATTAAAGGATGTTCTTCAAAATACCTAATTGGTCCTCAGATTTTCAAAGTAAGAAAAACAAGGAAAGACTTGAGCAACTGTCATGGATAAGAAGAGACTAAGGAGACAGAATGACTAAATGCAAAATGGTATCTTGAATTAAATCTTGGAACACAGAAGTGTAAAAATGGGTTAAATCCGAATTAGCTTATTAATAGTAATGTACCAGTGTTAATTCCTAGTTTTGACGACTGTACCATGGTAATATAAGATACTAATATTAGGGGAAATTGGATGAGGAGTATACAAGAACCCTGTATTATCTTGGAACCTTTTCAGTATATCTAAAATTATTACAGTTAAAACTTTATTAAAAACAGAATATGAGTATTGTTTTTCTTTTATGAATTGATATATAATACAGATTATATAAGCTTTTATTTGGAAGAGTTAAACCAACATTATAGTGTCAATAGCAAGAATCACCTTTGCAGTTAGCTAAAAAGCAAACTGAGTGAATAAGTGATGGATAATTAGAAGAATGAGTATGAGCAAATCCTATTAGGTTAACCTAGAGTTTCTCAAATTGGCATTGCTGACATGTAGGTCCAGACAATTCTTTGTGGTTGGGGGCTATTGTTGTGTACCACAGGATGTTTAGCAGCTTTTCTGGCTCCTACCCACAAGTTGCCAGTAGCACTTCTCTAGTTTTTTAAAAACATATTTTTATTGATTTCAGAGAGGAAAGGAGAGGAGAGAATGATAGAAACATCATTGATAAGAGAGAATCATTGTTTGTCTGTCTTTTGCACGCCCCCTACTGAGGATCAAGCCCACAGCCTGGGCATGTGACCTGAACCAGTATCTAACCCAGGACCCTGCAGTCCACAGGCTGATGCTCTATCTGCCAAGCCAAACCGGCTGGGCAGCACTTTTCTAATTTTGAATACCAAAAATGTTTCCAGATTGCTGAAGTTACTTCAAGAGCAAAATTGCTCCTGGTTGAGAATCACTCCATTAAATCCTGGGTGAAACTGAAATACATTTCTCTTGGGAACTTTGTTTTCCTATTAAAATGCAAAATCCTAGTTGGCATTTTAAGCCTGATTATAGATAGCATGAAAAAACCCGGGACAGAAGATCTAAGTTTAAATTTACTGCTCGTTAGGTACATAAAAAGTAACATTCCCCTTTTGAGATTATGTCCCTCTCTACCTTCCACTGCTTTTTAAGTAAAAATGAATTGTTTGAAAAGTGTTATATAATTAAATACTATTTTACTTTTGTAAAGTTTATAAAATAATCTTATAAATTGTTAAGATAATATTACATCTTATAGAGGCTGAGGCGAGGTGATTTGCCCATGCTTATGTAGCTAATGAAGAGCAAAAATCAGGAATCTGAACCATGTCTTCTGACTTTTCTAGTATATGTTCTACCATAACTATAAGATGCTGACTATTTATAAAACTTAATGGGTGACTATTTTCTTGAGTATGTTTACTTAATGGAAAATATTAAGCCAGAGTTAATGTATAATTGTGTCTTTTGGGGTTAAATGGTGGCTAATCTAAGGTTTTCCTGGTGGCTAATATAAGGTTGGTCTAATCTATTATCACAGTCATTACTCTTGTCTATTTAAGTTTGTAGACTAATTTGGGCCCTAGATATGGATAAACCATGTACTGTTAATTTTTATGGAGCATATGAGATATACTTTGTTTAGGACTTTGACTAAAAAAAAAAATCATGATCTACCACAAAAGCTCAATTCAACCAAGGCTTTTTCCTTGAGACCATGTAATCAACTTGATGCCAAGGGTCTTTCCATTATTCCTCATCTCATTTAATACATAGAAGATCCATGAGGAAGAGTGATTGTCAGGTGAAAATGGTCTGACATTAAAGAAGGGCCAGGTGTGTTTGGAAGCAGTCAACTGGCATTAAATGCAAAATTTAAATGTCAAAGATACAATATTTGTAAATATTTGCAGGCTCTTCTACCACTTTTTAGTTCTTGTAGTTCAGTCTTTGTCTTAGGCCTAGAGTTTAATGCTTTAATATTTTGCCTTTTAGGTAGAGTGCGGAGCTTAAGTACATCACTTTGGTCATTGACACACTTGACTGCGCTGCACCTAAATGACAATTTCCTTAGTCGCATTCCACCTGATATTGCCAAGCTTCATAATCTGGTTTACCTGGATCTGTCATCCAATAAACTCAGAAGTTTACCAGCAGAACTAGGAAACATGGTGTCTCTCAGGTGAGGAAATATTGTAGATATGACTCACAATATGAAATTCTAAATTTACCAAATTAAGAAATTATGGGATGTTACTTATCTTATTGTAGGATTTCCATGTGTGTTTCCAAGGTCAAATTAAATTAATTGAACACAGTGTTTGCATTGGCCTCCCTTGAACATTTCTTTTCTTTCCTTTCAATTTGGAGATTTCTGACTAGAAATGTGCTTGTATTGCCAAGTTCTTTTGACAGATTTGAGGTAGGGTGGAAATATAATACTACGCCTGACTTTTGGCTCAATACTACGTCTGACTTTTGGCTCATAAGACTAATCAGAAATAATTGGGAAGATATATAATGTACTTATTAGTAAAACTTTTAGGAACATATCTCTGTTTCATATAAACTTCTGTATATATAAAAGCCTAATATGCAAAGTGTTCCCTTGGGAGTTTGACCAACCAGGAGTTCAATCGCTTACTATGATGTGCTCTGACCACCAGGGGGTGGCACAGAACAAAAGAAGGCCCCTGTCAGCAGCTGCTAGGGACCCTACCTGTGTATGGATTTTGTGCACTAGGGCTCTAGTACTTACATATTAAAAATCCTTAAGGAAACCTTAAAACCTGATAAGTGGATTTATTTCTAGTCCTTCAGGGTTCTTTAAGAATTTCTCCTTAGGAGAAAAATTTGTAGAAATCTTAAGACCTTGAATAAATGTTCCCAATAGAAATAAGGATTGCTTTCCTATATTGTTTATATGCTGAGCAGTGATTTAAAAGATTTTTGTTACATGTTTAAAATGAAACATACTGTTTTAAAATCTTGTTTCTCACCATCCTCTTACTATATGATTATAGTTAAATCCTGAACTTTGTAAAAATTTTATTTTTATGTTAATTAGGCTAAGTTCAAGGGTATCTGTTTGTCTTTGAACACTAAGAATATCTGTCACTGGCATTTGGGTGAAAGAAAAGAGAGTAGATTTAGCCTGAAAATGTTATACAATTTCTACACCTTTAATAATGAGTAAATTATAGAAACACTTTTTAAAATATATATATATTTTATTGATTTTTCACAGAGAGGAAGGGAGAGAGAGAAAATTAGAAACATCAATGAGAGAGAGACATTGATCAGCCGCCTCCTGCACGCCCCCTATTGGGGATGTGCCCACAACCAATGTACATGCCCTTGACCGGAATCGAACCTGGGGTTTCAGTCCGCAGGCCGACGCTTTATCCACTGAGCCAAACCGTTTTCGGCGAAACACTGTTAATAGTTGTGGCATTTACACATTTTATAGTATTTTAATATTACACAACAGTTTTAGATAAGCGTATAAAATGTGCTTGAATATATGCAGCACTCATGGTATGTTAGAGGGAAGGTTAAGAAAGTAATTGTAGATATTAATAAAGCTTGATAAAATCAACTAAAATTTTTTTTCTTTAAACAGGGAATTGCTTTTAAATAACAATATGTTACGGGTTTTGCCTTATGAACTTGGTCGGCTCTTCCAGCTACAAACTCTAGGTTTGAAAGGTGAGTGATTTTTTTTTTTTATTAATGTGTTACATGTATACATATCTTCCCATTGCCTCCCTAACCCCTGAGTGATTTTTTTTTTTAATGTAGTATTAACACTCAGTATTGAGGTATATTGAACCCTTTAAAGACCATTTAAATTACTAGGTTAGGTTTTAGTATAATTTTGAAAATGGGACTATACTTTTTTTGGGAAAAAAAAAGTGGTTCTTTGATATTAAATTCTGTTTCAGGATTTCAACATGCAGCCATCTTTTTAAAAAACTTTTGTGGGGGAATGTTTTTTTTTAATTTTACCTTTAACTTTCTAAAAAACACTAAAATTTCTTAGAAAAGACATTTCAAGTTAATAGTTTTTTTCTGTTTTTTTTTTTTTTTCTTCATTGGTTTAATAGCTGGAATATTCCATGTCAGGTATTGATAGAGTACATAAAATAATATTAACATATTATATTATTGTAAGAGGGAAAACATTGTAACAGTAAAAATGAACTATACCGCCGAAACCGGTTTGGCTTAGTGGATAGAGTGTTGGCCTGCGGACTGAAAGGTTCCAGGTTCGATTCTGGTCAAAGGCATGTATCCTGGTTGCGGGCACATCCCCAGTAGGGGGTATGCAGGAGGCAGCTGATCGATGTCTCTCTCCCATTGATGTTTCTGACTATCCCTCTCCCTTCCTCTCTGTAAAAAACCAGTTGTATATATATGTATATATAAAGAACTATACCTAGTGAGGGTAATTATTCTAAATAAAATATATTAATCCAAAATATATGCTCCACTGATAATTTTATCTCAAGATTAGCTTGGAAGGAAAGTCGTACTCAATTTACATAAATACTGAAATTTGTATAATTTTCTTTTGTAACGTAAGAAGAGGACTAAATACAGATGTACTGTATTGGTTAAACATTTTATTCTGTGCTTTTGAGGAATAAACATTAATTAAAGCCATATAAAGTATATACTTTCATGTATTTTATTTTCCTCCTTTAGAGATTGAGTGTCCATGAATATGTTTTGTTTGCATTAGTTTATATAGTATAATGCATTTGTTTATGTCGCATTAAAAAAAGAAACTTGAATAAAAGTGAAAAGAATGTTGAAATTATTGGTTGAAATGATAGGAAAGGCTTCTTTATGCAGTTAACCTTTTATAAATTATGTAATTATATGAATGGTTAATGCTTAGTTTTTAGTTTCTCTCTAGGATATTTTGGATTTTTAAAATTATGTATGAAGTGCAAAAATATTTTCTTTGATAATTAACTCAAGGCATCTGAAATTTAACTGTTGGGATATTTAACCTAATTCTAAATATGCTATAACTCATTTTTATAAATAGAGTTAAAACAGCCATCCAGCTAGAATTGGAATAGAGGCAGGTCTGTTCCTTACTAAAAATAATTATGGAATGGTTGTCATTCTTTTTATAATCTTAGATTCTAGAAGTATGAAATTCATATTTTGATACTGAATATAGTCAGTATTATAGTATGAAACTCAAATTTTTATACTGACTATAGTCAGTATAATGATAATGATAAATGTATAATTTACTATTGAGCCCAGTGGACTTACCCTTTGTATTGCATTTAGCATTCTTGAAAAAGCACATATTACATATACTGTTTCATAACTCTAGTCCATACTATCTCATATATAGACATGTTCCCAGAAAATTTGTTAAGTATCAACTGAATGAATCATTCTGAATATCTATTATCTTCTTAGTCCTTTATTCTATTTTACTGGTTAAAATGTTAGTCTTCTAAATTACAGTAGCCTTTATCTGCAGGAGGTATGTTCTAAGATTCCCCTAATGGGGATGTCTGAAACCAATGAAAATACCAAACCCTATACAGTGGTACCTCGAAATACGAGTGCCCTAACATAAGAGATTTTTGAGATACGAGCGATTTTTGCTTTGAAATACGAGCAACATTTGAGATAGGAGTAATTGCACTGACCGGCTGCACATGACCCACCAGTACGACCCACCAGTTTACCGCGACTCATAGTTTCCCACGCCTCAAGGTTACGGAACGAATTAAACTCGTATCTCTTGCCGAGACCGGTTTGGCTCAGTGGATAGAGCGTGGTTTGCAGACTGAGAGGTCCCGGGTTCGACTCCGGTTGGGGGCATGTACCTCGCTTGCGGGCACATCTCCACTGTGGGGCGTGCAGGAGGCGGCTGATCGATGTCTCTCTCTCATTGATGTTTCTGACTTTCTGTCTCTCTCCCTTCCTCTCTGTAAAAAATCAATAAAATATATTAAATAAATAAATAAACTCGTATCTCTAGGTACCACTGTATATACTATTTTTTCTTATAATAATAAAAGACTAATATGCAAATGGTCATCATGCTGTGACACTGTAGCGACCGATCAGCAGGGACCTGAGGCTGCATGGTGCCTGGCAAGGCTGGGGGACCTGAGTCTGCACCCCACACCGGGCAAGGCTTCATGGGAGACCTGAAGCTACGCCGCCTGCCTGGCCGGGCTTGACAGGGGTGGGGCCAGCCAGGTCTGAATCTTGCCCAGGGAATGGGGCTGGCTAGGTCTTGGTCCAGTGTGGTTCTGAAGTATGAGTATGTGGGCGGGGACTTGACTTTGGGTCCTGTGGCACACCCCAAACTCTGACAGGAGGGAGATTTTCATATACATTTTACTAATTTTCTTTCATCTCTGACATTTCTATTATAGAGAAAGGGCAAATAGCAATATTAAAATGTTTGCTCTAATTTCCTTTTAATGTGCACGAATTTTGTGCACTGGGCCATTAGTACATGCATAACTGTGATGAAGTTTAATTTATGAATTCGTGCAGTAAGAGATGAATCAATAACTGATAATAAAATAGAACAACTATAAAAATACTGCAGTAAAAGCTATTGCATAACTTTTAGATATTTTATTGTGCTATACTCACTTTCTAACTTAAAGGAAGAACTTTATGGCTTCTCTTAGGCACATCTGAATTGCAAAGAGTACTACTGAATTGCAAAGAGCTTTGGGGCCATTTTTAAGTAAAACAAGTGATACTTGAACACAAGCACTGTGATACCTCTATAGTTGATCTGATAACTGAGATGCTGCTAACAGGCAGGTAGGGTATCCACCGTGGTTATACTGGACAAAGGGATGATTCACGATCTGGATGGGATGGCATGAGATATCATTACACCACCTAGAGTGCGACATCTAATTTAAAACTTATGAATTGTTTATTTCTAGAATTTTCTGCTTTATATTTTTGGTCCTTGGTTGACCATTGTGTCTCTGAAGCTATAGTAAGAGGAAGACTACTGTATTCTCTTTGTCTGGACTTTGATCCTAGTGCCCTTTTGACTACTAATACA
This sequence comes from Lasiurus borealis, assembly GCA_004026805.1. NCBI lineage: Eukaryota > Metazoa > Chordata > Mammalia > Chiroptera > Vespertilionidae > Lasiurus > Lasiurus borealis. Next base: position 52,440 of record PVJN01003934.1, on the reverse strand, counting down.
AAGTTGTTAAAATCTCTTCTTAGACCACTGGTCTTTTAGATGAGGCACTAGCTCTGCTTCACCAACTTTAACTCAGCTTTGTTCATGGCTATACTATAAATTCCTTTTCATTAAACTTTAGTTTGTTCTGTAGTAAATACCTATATGCAGCCCTTTTCTATGAGAGCCTCTTTTTCTGGCAGTGCCACTTACTGTTCAGGTGATCCAGTACAGAAGAGCAAGCACTTTTTAGAAATGAAAGAAAACCAGTGCTTTCTGCCTTCTTTCAAAAGTTGAGGAGGGTAAAAACAGGATTGGCTTCATAAAGAAACTGAAGGGATAAAATGTCCCTAATGAATGGTAGCTTTATATTCTCAGAAGGTAAAACTTGAAATAATTTCTTAATCAGTTTTAACCACATATAGTACTTTGTGTTAAAAAAGGAGAAGAGAATGGAATGGAAAATGTAAAATAGCACTGTGATTGATATATGTAAATGAAACAATGAGAATGAATTGCCTCGGTATTTCTTTTTGTCTTTTTTAAAATTCAATTTTGTCCTGAAAATGGCAAAAGGAGTGCCTTTTTTTCCTATTTTCCTGTCTACCTCTGAAACACAGATACTGAAGTTTTATTAATGATTTTTATTATCTTGACCCAACAAGCTAATTTTTAGAAATTCTATTTTGAAATTTAAGGAATGTATATGGGTAGGGTATTTGAGGAATAAAGATAAAAAGGCCAATTTTAAAATTAAATAAATGGCTAGTCCAATAAATTCAAAGTGTTTTCTTAGGACACTTAAACATCTAAAATGTATTAATTTTATGGAAGAAAAGGTATAAGAGCAGTTCTCACCCAGTTATTTTAAATAATGTAGAATTCATGTCCTAATGTGTTGGGCAATACTTTTTCTGACATATGATTGAAAGAGTTGTCCTCAGGCATTGATGTCATAAAAAAATTAAGAACTTTAATAATTGTGAAAATTCTAGGTCTCTGCTAAGAATTACTTATCTCCTTTAAAATAAAATGGGCTGTGACAATAGATGCTTTTTCCTTGTAAATTTTTTATTCATGAAATACATTAAAGATTAACAACATGCATTTTAAAAAGAAATAATAAAATGAATAGCTATACACTAATCTAAAATTCTCAGTACCTTTTTAAAAAATATACTTTGAAAATCTATTTTAACTTCATAAAGAGTTAAAAGTGCTTATTTCTGTGTTAAATAATAAGCTTCTGGAAATCAGTAAGAGAACAGTGTAGTACAGAGCATGTTAGTAGTTTATATAAGAGCATAATTAGCTATAAAATATGGAAAATTGATAACCTTGAGTCCGCAGGCCAATGCTCTATTCACTGCACCAAACCTGTTAGGGCGATGCCTTCTTTTCTTTTATATGTGAACTATTTCTTTGTCCCCCCATGATCTCTTCTCTCTGGGTGTCTGGTTATATAGCTCACTCTCTCCTTCATTGACTTAAAGGGACAAAATACAGCAAAACAAGGCACAATGCACAAGACACTGAACACAAATATATTCACGATAATAATAACCCCAAATAAAGGTGACCACTGGAGAAAAAATAATTGGGGGATAAATAATATAGAATTCAGTAATGATATTGAGGAAAGGTAAAAAAGCAAGAATAAAATAAAAAAAGGAGGAAAAAACTATTTATATAGTACTTTTCAGGATTTCATATACTACTGGTTTGGTGTTGATGAACTTTTTCAGCTTTTTCTTTTCTGTGAAGCTTTTTATCTGCCCTCCAATTCTGAATGATAGCTTTGCTGGATAGAGTATTCTTGGTTGTAGGTTCTTGCTGTTCATCACTTTGAATATTTCTTGCCACTCCTGTCTGGCCTGCATAGTTTCTGTTGAGAAATCAGCTGACAATGGTCTGGGTGCTCCCTTGTAGGTAATGAACTGTTTTTCTCTTGCTGCTTTTAATATTCTCTCTTTGTGTTTTACTCTTGGTATTTTAATTATGATGTGTCTTGGTGTGATCCTCTTTGGATTCCTTTTATTTGGGGTTCTGTGTGCTTCCTGGACTTATAAGTCTATTTCTTTCACCAGATGTGGGAAGTTTTCAGTCATTATTTCTTCAAATAGGTTTTCAGTATCTTGCTCTCTCTTTTTCTGGCACTTCCATAATTCTGATGTTGGTATGCTTGAAGCTGACTCAGAGGCTCCTTACGTTATCTCTACATTTTTAGATTCTTTTTTCTTCTTGCTTTTCCAATTGAATCTTTTCTGATTCTTTATATTTCAAATTTTTGACTTGATTTTTGCCTTCCTCTAGTCTGCTATTAGGTCTCTGTATAATATTTTTTATTTCATTCAGTGTATGTTTAATTTCTAGTTGGTTCTTTTTCATGTCTAGTTGGTTTCTTTTCATCTCCTGTTTGGTCTTGCTAAATTTATCTGCCTTTTTTAGGAAATTCTTGAAAAACCTTATAACCGTGCTTTTGAACTCTATATTCATTTGTATTCCTCCATTTCTTTTCTTTGTGATCTCTTCCTTTTTCTCCTCATTTTAACTATGCCAGGAGAACTTCTGTGTTGCAATCAGCCTTATGATACAAGACTTGCAAAACTGCAAAAGCTGCCGAAACTGATTTGGCTCAGGGGATAGAGCATTGGCCTGGGGACTGAAAGGTCCCAGGTTCCATTCCGGTCAAGAGCATGTATCCTAGTTGTGGGCACATCTTCAGTAGGGGGTGTGCAGGAGGCGGCTGATCGATGTCTCTCTGTCATTAATGTTTCTAACCCCCTCTCCCTTCCTCTCTCTAAAAAAAATCAATAAAATATATTAATAAAAAAACACAAAAACTGCAAAAACTTCTGTTGAGCTTCGGAAGGGTAGAGTCTCAGGGCTTAATGACTGCCTTGCCTTCCAGGCCGCCCCGCCCTACACAGCCCCTGGGTCTCATGTGTCTCTGGGTCTGGGTAATCGCTGGAGCAGTTCCTGTGCTCATGCGCAGTGCCTCTAGATCGCTGCCTTTCTGGCTCCACTGCTCTCCAGGATCGTATGAGTCTGGCTCCCCAGGGTCTCACCTGAAACTGGGGTATAGTGGAGTTAGAAGCGGCACAGTTGGGAGGCTCTGTCTCCTGCCCACTAGTGAAAGCCAGCGGCACAATCAGCAGTCTGTCTTCTGCGCACCACCAGACCTCTGCCCCCTCGCAGCTCCTCTAAATTTCCGTGCACTTCTCCCTTTTCACAGTCCAAATTCCCCCCCGTATGAATTTCAGTCAGACCTGGGTTTCAGTGCCATGGGATAAGGGGTTCAGTGCAGTTGGGAGTCTCTCATCTCCCTCCTGCCAGAGGCAGCCAGCCAGGTACTCCAGCACCCACTCTCTCCACGCGCGCATCTCTGTACTTCAAGCTTTTTGCAGCTCCTCTGGGTCTCCGTGAGCCCCTCTCTTTCCTTCTAGTTGTAGAATTTCCACTCAGCCAGCTTTCCTGTGGTTCTGGATGATGTCCATTCTGTCTTTTAGTTGTAGTGTTGAAATTGTGTGAGGCAGCAGTTTAGGTGCTCGCCTATGCTGTCATCTTGGATTCTTCTGGTACATTTGATGTTGTCTGATAGATCTCTGAGCTCTGTTCTTTTTTCTTCATGTTCCTCAGACTGTATAACATCTTAAAGTTAATAGATTTTTTTTTTTTACCTAATACTGTTCGTGAGCCCTTCTATTACACTTTTTAATGTTATACATTTTATTATTTTAGTTTCAATTTTTAATATTCTCTATTTGGTGAGACATTTCAGACTTCTAATTTTTAGTCATAATTTTCTGCAGCTCTTTGAACACATTAAAATGGTGGATTTAAAAAAATCATTTTTAGTAAGTCCTTGCTAAGGTTTTTATTTTCCTTGGGGACAATTTACATTGATTGCTCTTTTCTTCTGTGAATGGGACATACTCTCTTGCTTCTTTCCATACTTTCTAATTTTTTTGTTATGAAGTGAACATTTTAGGTAATATGGCAACTCTGAAATCAGAATCTCTTTCCTTCTCAGGGTTGTTTGTTGCTATTTTCTTGTTGTAACTTTAGTGATCTTTTAACTAATTCTTTGAAGTCCATATTCTTTATCATGTATCATCACTGAAGTGTATTCAGTTTTTGGTGATTAGAGATTTCCTTGAATACCTGAAACCAATAAATCTCTTCTGTCTTGGCCTAGTGGCTCTGTGTGTGTTTTGGGACACGCCTTCAGTACTCAGCCAGGAAGCTTATAACTCTGCCTTAGCCTTCACTTTATACTTTTGCATAGCTAGAAGGTCAGACAGAAGTGAAAGCTTAGGCTGTTTTTAGTTGTTTTCTAAGCTTGAGCCTAGTGCACCTTCTAGGCTCCTCGAAATATGTCAGTGCTTTTCAAGATTCCTATTGACATCTTACGGGTAGTCCCAAACTTCTTCTTCTATTGTTTGCATTAGTTGTTTCCATGACCTCAGGTAGCCACAAAGTTAAAACATTTTCTAGTAATGATTTCTCAAACATGCTCCCAAAACCTTTATCACCCCTTCAGGTAGAAGTCTTTTTTAGCACTAGGCAAGAGTCAGGGAACCACCACTTAGGTCAGATAATGGTTGGTTTGGGGGAATGAGGCTTTGAAAAGCTCCAATTCAGTTGTGGTTTCTCTGGTGGTTGCCAAGCTGCCTTGGCAATGAAGGGACCAAGAGAAGTTAAAACTCCACAAATTGCTGTTCTTATCTATATTGTGTCTTTTCTCATAAATAAATGCTTACTGGATTATCATTTGGTTAATTTCCAGAGTTCCAAAGTAGTTAATTGTGGTTTTTATTAGTATTATTTTGTTATAACCAAAAAGTATGCTTTGTATTATTTTATTTATTTTAAATACCGTATATCTTGTTTATGGCTTAAAATATGGTCTCTTAGAGGCAAATGTTCATGTGCATCTGAAAAGAATGTATACTTTTCTGTTTTTTGAGTAGATAATGGGCAAAGTATGGGGTCTTCTTCCCCATTGGGTTCTGCTGGGAGTGGAGTTTTTACAATATCCTGAGAAAAAGAATTTTCTGAGACTTGCATGGGAGAATGAGTGATTTTTAATTTTTGTGGAATTAAATCCCTGTGTTTCCTTCCAAAGTCCCATTTTCCTTTGCCCATTAGAAGCAAAGCCAGTATCCATAGATTCCTTTCCATCTTGGAGCTGTGTGCAGCTCAGCATCAGGCTAGCTGTAGTCATTAGTTCATCGCATGTGGGCAAAAGCTCAGGAGCAGAGTGAAAGAGCCCCACAAACCTGAAGTCAAGCACAACATGTCAAAAGCACAAGAGGGTGAATTTCTTTGTTCATGCAGTTAAGTATCCCAAATCTTCATGCCTTGCAGTGGCTGTGTCCATTCTGGCCAACTACTTCTGTTCCCAGGTGTGATTGACAGACAAGTATCTTCCCTGTCACTCAACTTTACTGGGCATCTTCCCTTTGTCCAGTCCACTTCCCCCAATGTTTTGCAGGAAACATGTCTATAATGTCTGGCCTTGCCTTTGCTCCTTTTCTCTTATTAATAATTAATTACAGCTGTATCCATATCAAGTTGGTTGACAGTGTTTTCCTAATCTTCTTCCTCTTTACTAATTTCCTGTTTACTTTTTTGTCAGTAAATGGTAGAGGAATGCTAAAGTCTCAAATACTGTCATGCAACCTTTGGAAATACTATTCTCTATATTCTAGCTTCCACTGTTGCTAATGAATTTTATTGCCATTCTCATATGTTCTTCTTTTGAAGTAATTGGTCCTTTTTCACTATTTGGTGGTAAAGTCTTCTGCTTGCTATTGACATTCTTTATTTTATAGTAAGATATAAAATGAAATCCTTTCATAAACTTTGTATACATTTGTGCTTCATGTATCAGTTTATTCTTTTTTTAAATAAGCTTTTGAAAGTTTGTAGCCCTCTACCCCCAAATATTGCCTCTTTTCTCTCTAAACTCTCTTTCTGGCTAGGAGTTAGGCTGTGTTTACTCTTTATTATAGTAGCCGTATGTTGTAATCAAAATTTTCCTCCAGTGTCCTTGCTTTTATCCTCTGTTGTCTTTGGGTTTTCCCAGAGACTATTTAAATAGGGTCCAAGGCTTGCAGTTACTTGAGACAGAGTCCTTTAGGTTTATGATTAGGTCTGTTTCTTAGCGAGCCTGAGCTGGTTTTATCTTCACTCACATTAGACTACAGGGACCTGGAGTATGGGGTATTTCTCTTACTCTAGGTTGGTTACGTTTTGGTAAAGTCCTAATTAATCATATTTTGGTAAATTATTTTCCTTGTAGGTAGGACTTGTTAAAGAGACATTACATTCTCCCTTCCACTGCAAGAAGAGGCAAAAATTTTCTTCAGTCTTTTAAAAATATATATATTTTTATTGATTTCAGAGAGTAAGGGAGAAGGAGAGAGAGAGAGAGAGAGAGAGAGAGAGAGAGAGAGAGAGAGAGAGAGAGAGAGAAACATCAATAATAATAGAGAATCATTGATTGGCTTCCTGCATGCCTCCTACTGGAAATCGAGCCTGCATCGAAACACTGACTAGCTCAAGATAACAGCATTTTTGTCATCCCAGAACAGTTCCTTTTCCTACTTTCAAGGATTTTGGAAACTAAGGCTTTTGAAACTAGTAAAACTAATTAGCTAATTTTACACTTCCACTAGCAATTTATGAGAGTTCTAAGTATCCCACATTTCTTTCTAACACTTTGGTGGTTAATATTTTTTAATTTTAGCCAAATTGGTGGGTAGGTGCTGCATTGAAGATTTTGTTTAATAGTGAGAACCTTTATTTCTGGAGTTTCTATGTTTTTGTTTTTCAAATCTGTTTACAAGGCTGCTCTTGCATGCTTTCTTAAGAGACTATAGAGACTGTTAACAATAGCTTGTTTTTTGGTATTTGATAAACCTGTAGTCCTAGTACTCAGATATCCCTGATCGGTATCATAAAAAATTATCTCTCACAATTTACTAACTCATCTTGGTAATAATTTTCTTTTTCACATGAAATGTCTTTTTTCATATGTAATATAAATATTCCAACTAGGATGACCTTCCCTCTTTTTTTTTTTTAATCCTTAGCTAAGGATATTTTTCCATGGATTTTTAGAGAGAGTAGAAGTAGAAGGGAGAGACAGAGAGAAACACCATTGTGAGAGAGACACATCCATTGGTTGCCTCCAGGGCAGAGAACCTGCAACTGAGGTACATGCCCTTGACCAGAATCGAACCCATAACCCTTCAGTCTGCAGGCCGCGATGCTCTATCCACTCAGCCAAACCAGCTAGGGCCTCCCTCTTTTTCATATCACTCATTCTTTCTCATACCAGGCTTTTTTGTTTCTCAGTTAAAATACTGTCTTCAAAGATAAAGTTAGAACCTATAAGGGTTACTTCACATGCCAAGTTGGATATTACTTCAGAATTTACTAAGATTAATATTTATATGCTATGTGTCTATACATGTGATTTTGACAAACATAAATTACAGGGATATAGTATAAATAGTGAAATATGGAAAGAAATAAATTGAACTTTTTCTTCTTGAATATCTTAAAGTATTTCTTTAAATTCACATTTCTTTACATTTATGTTTAGATTAAATATAGTAAAATTCACTATAAAAATAATTTTTATTATGTGCATTTGTCTGGTCTTACTGTTATACATCTTACAGATTGTATTTTTGTCTTCTGCTTTAGGCAATCCTTTATCACAGGATATTCTCAATTTGTACCAGGACCCAGATGGAACCCGAAAGCTACTGAACTTCATGCTTGACAATCTTGCAGGTAACTGTTAATGACAAAGCAGTAAACTCTACAGATATTACCATTGACTAATATGTCACATATTGCTTAAGAGCATCAGACCATTTTTTTAAAAAAAATTCTCACTTGAGGATATGTTTTTATTGATTTATGGAAAAGGAGGGGGGAAGAGAGAGAGAAACATCGATCGGTTGCTTTTCCAACTGAGGATCTGACTTGCAACCAGGGTCTGTTCCCTGACCAGGAATTGAACCTGCAACCTTTCAGGACAACACTCCAACCAACAGAGCCTTCAGGGCACAGGACAAAGCTCCAACCAACTGAGCTATACCAGCCAGGGCACATCTGATCATTTTTTTTAATAGGCCCTTATAAGTTTGAAATGCCTGCCAATAGTGAATCCCAGGGTAATAGGATGTTCTTTTCTTATGCTGATTGGTTTCTGTTTACCAAACAATTTGTAAGGAGCTGTAGTTACATTATCATTTTTAATCTTTCTAAGAACCTAGGAGGTAAGAATTTCAATTGGCTTTATAGGCAAATTCTAAGATTCAAAGAATAAAGCAACTTACCCAAGTAAACACAGCTAGCTAATGACAGAGTCATGAACCCAAGATTGTCTTGCTCTTAATCACAAAGATACATAGTTACCTGTTTGAATTTGATGCAGATTATGTAAAACTAACACATTGTGTACATTTTTCATGAATGAGATATCACTGGTTTGATTCTCTACACATTTGTGAAAATTTTACTAGCAGGATTTTAATTAAGAACAACAGATTTATCCGACTAATATAGTTGTATTCCAAATGGAAGTTTTTTTTATAAGAAGGCTATTAAGTATTTGACTTCTTTTTTTTAATATGTTTTTATTGATTTCAGAGAGGAGGGAAGAGAGAGAGAGAGAGACAGAAACATCCACAATGAGAGAGTATCATGGATCGGTTGCCTTCTGCAAGTCCCACAACTCAGTCATGTGCCCTTGACCAGAATCAAACCTAGAACCGTCAGTCCACAGGCCGATGCTCCATCGACTCAGCCAAACCAGCTAGGGCTTGACTATTTTTTTTGCTTAAGACTCAAAATATGGGTAAAAGTATAGAAATGCTACTAAATTTAGATTTTTATTAAATAATGCTTTTCTAAAATATAGAATCCTGAAATAGCTAGAGAAATCTAGATTTCAACAAAGAGGCCATTATCACAATATTTGGCTATACTTTTGGAAATTCTCTTCATGATAGAGGACACTTACATACAAAATTTTTTAAAATAGCAAGATTTACAATAAGGTAAAACCAGATTAATACCTAAATAACTAGAGGCCCCGTGCATGAAATTCGTGTACTTGGCGGAAAGGTCCCCTCAGCCTGGCCTGTGCCCTCTCACAGTCCAGGGATATCTGACTGACAGATAATCCTTAGCGCTGCCGTGGAGGTGGGAGAGACTCCTGCCACCGCAGCTGCACTCACCAGCCATGAGCCTGACTTTCTGGCTGAGTGATGCTCCTCTGTAGGAGCACACTGACCACAACAGGGCAGCTCTGTGTTGAGTATCTGCCTCCTGATAGTGTGCATCATAGTGGCCGGTCGTTCCACCGTTTGATCAATTTGTATATTAGCCTTTTATTATATAGGATGCTTGGCTATAACGATTAAAAGTTTTGATAGGAAAGAAATAAACTTATTAGAGAGGTATTTTTAGTAAAAATTTAAGAATATTTGGCTGTATACTTATTATGTGTATCCTATTTTCTTCTTGCTTTAAAATTAAATATCTCATGTCTATGACTCAGCAATAGGGAATGTGTGTGGTTTGTGGGTATAATTTTATATGTTTTAGATCTAAGCTATTTGTTGGTCTATATCAGTGGTCAGCAAACTCATTGGTCAACAGAGCCAAATATCAATAGTACAATGATTGAAATTTCTTTTGAGAGCCAGATTTTTTAAACTCAAACTTTTTCTAATGCCACTTCTTCAAAATAGACTTGCCAGGCTGTGATATTTTGTGGAAGAGCCACACTCAAGGGACCAAAGAGGCGCATGTGGCTCATGAGCTGCAGTTTGTCGACCACTGGTCTATATGTTGCAGATACCTTCTCCCATGGTGTTATTTGCTTTTTCAATCTCTCAATTTATCTCTTGATGAACAGAAAAATTTATAGCATACTTAAATTTGTTGATCTTTTCTATTAAGGTACTGCTTTTGTGCCCTTTTAAAGAATTTTTTTTCTGCCTCAGGTTCATGAATGTATTTCCCCAAGTTATTATCCAAAAACTACATTTTAGGAGCTATAATATTTCTGGTATTGAAGTTTGTATAATACATTAGTCAATTTTTATAACTTTTTCTTATGTAAATTAAATTGACCCTGAGATATTTATTGAAAAAACTGACCTTTCATTACTGTTTTTAGTGCTATTTTTGTCATATATCATTAATGTATGTATGAGTGTGTTTTTAGATTTTATATTCTCTTCCATTAGCTCTTGTGATGGTGTCTTAATGGTAAAACATCTTAAGATCTAGTAGAGTAAGTCTTTCCCCTTGATTTGATTCTAGTCTTGGCTAGTTTTGCCCCATGCTTCTTTTACCTTGATTTTTCATTAAAATATTTAGAAATGGCTTTTCAAATTTCTCCTCTCCCCAAAATGTAAGGATTTTTATTGGGAACTAGAGGCCCAGTGCACAAAATTTGTGCATGGGACAGGATGTGTCCCTCAGCCCAGCCTGCACTCTTTCCAACCTGGGATCCCTCTCACAATCCAGACTGCTGGCTTCCAACTTCTCGCCTGCCTGTCTTCCTGATTACCCCTGTTTCTGCCTGCCAGCCTGATCACCCCCTAACCACTCCCTTGCCAGCTTGATTGATGTCTAACTGCTCCTCTGCCAGGCTGTTTGCCCCTAACTGCCTCTTCCACAGGCCTGGTCACTCTTAACTGCCCTCCTCTGTAGACCTGGTCACCCCTAACTGCCCTTAACCGCAGGCCTGGGTCCTCCCAACTGCCCTTCCATGCAGGCCTGGTCACCCCCAACTTCCCTCCTCTGCCGGCCTGATCACCCCTAACTGCCCCCCCTTTCAGGCTTGATCGCCCCCAACTGCCCTCCCCTGCTGGCCTGATTGCCCACAACTTCCCTCCCTGCCAGATCTGGTCCCTTTCAATTGTCCTCCCCTGCTGGCCATCTGGTGGTGTCCATCTTGTATCCACAAGGGGGCAGGATCTTTGACCACATGGGGACAGCCATGTGGTGTGTTGGAGTGATGGTCAATATGCATATTACTCTTTTATTAGTTAGGATAGAGGCCTGGTGCGTGGGTCAGGGTGGGGGTTCTCTTGAGGTGTGGGGTGATCTGAGTGAGGGGCCTGTGTTGGTTTGCAGGCCAGTCACACCCCCCAGTGACCCAAGTGGAGGCCCTAGTATCTGGGATTTATTTATCTTCTGCAATTGAAACTTTATAGTCTAGAGCAGAGCCCAGCCTCCTGCTCACTCCATGGTGGCAGCCATTTCTGTTGGGATTTATTTATCTTCTATAATTAAAACTTTGTAGCCTTGAGTGGAGGACTGGACCTGTTAAGGCAGGTGGGAAGCTTGGCTTCCTCCATCTCCAGGAGCAACTCATGCCTACTGCTCTCTCCAGCTTTGTGGCTGCTGCCATTTTTGTGGAGTTTATCTTCTATCATTGAAACTTTGTAGCATCATGTGGAGACCTGGGCAGACAAAGGCAGGCAGAAAGCTTGGCTTCCTCTATTGCTAGGGAAACCTAAGCCTCCCTCCTGCTTTCCTTGGCTGCAGCCATCTTGGTTGGGTTTATTTGCATATTTGCTTCTGATTGGCTGTTGGGCGTGACTGGTGGGCATGGCTAGTGAGTGTAGCAGAGGTACAATCAATTTCCATATTACTCTTTTATTAGATAGGAATATATTGAATTTATAGATTGCTTTGGAAAGAATTGGCATTTTTACCACACTGGGTTTCCTAGCCATCCAGAATATTCTTTTATTTATAATGCCTTCTCTAATTTCTCTCAATATTGAGTTTAGATTTTTGTTCAGTGGTCTTGGGTATTTTTATTACATTTATTGTAGATACTGACTTTTTGATGCTCTTATGAATAGTCCTTTTGAAAATAGATCTTAATGATTATTGCTGACAAAGAAATACAGTTGAGTTTTGTGTATTGATATTTAGCCACCTTGCTGAGCACTTTCTAAATGCCATTGGTAAGGACAAATTCAGCACTTTGCTTAACTCTTTTTAATCCTAATTTATTTTTCTTTTAATTTATACAATAGTACCATTCACGAGTAATAACACTTTTTATTACTCTTCTAATTCTTATGTCTTTTATTTCTTTTTCTTGCCTCATTGCACTTGTTTACCACCACCAATAAAAATGCTAATGAAAAGTGATAATGAGCATTCATGTATAATTTAATAATTTATTAACTTTTAATAAATCATGACTATGATTTTCATTGTAGTTTTCATATACATAACTTTCATCAGGTAAAGACGTTTTCTATTTCTAGTTTCCTAGAAGAGTGTTTTATTTTTTAATATGAATAAATACTGAATTTTATCAAATGCTTTTTCTCTATTGAAATGGGCATATAGCTTTGATTCTTTGTTAATTTGGCAAATGCATTGCTTGTTTTTCATGTTATACCACCTTTGTACTTTTGAAATATACACAAGTACTTTATAATATATTATCATTGTTATATATCCCTATATTCAGTTTATTAATACTTAGGATGTTTTGCATATGGGTTTGAGAGAAATTGGCCAGTAATTTTCTTTGGTAACCTTGTCAAGTTTTTTTATAAAGATTATTTGGCTTTATAAAATTTATTGAGAGGGATTGTCTTATTTTCTATTATTTGGAAGAATTTATGTATGGTGAGTGTTCTTTCTTCCTTAAATATTTTGTAGAATACATCTGATTCAAGTCTTTCTTTGTAGAAAGTTTTCAATTACTGATTTAATTTCTTTAATAACTATACTACTGCTCTGATTCTCCATTTCTCTTTTTATCAATTTCTGAAAGTTATATTTTTTGGTAATTTTTCCATTTTATCTAAATCTTCCTATTTATGGATATGAAGCTCAGGATAGCTTTTGTTAAATACATATTTTATTGATTTTTTTTACAAAGAGGAATAGAGAATTAGAAACATCAAAGAGAGAGAATCATTAATCAGCTGCCCAAAACCGAGGTACATGCCCTTGACCTTCAGTCTGCAGGCCTATGCTCTATCCACTGAGCCAAACCAGTTAGGACCAGCATATCTCTTTATGATACTTTTAAGTTTTGATATATAATAATTTTTTTTCCATTCCAGATATTAGTTACTTGTGTTGCCTCTCTTTACTTCATGCATAGTCTTGCATGGAGATTTATCAATACTTTCTTTGGAAAAAGACCAACAATTTTTGGCTTTGTTAATTCTGTTTTTTTTTTTTTTGTTTTTTTTTTTGTAGTACCAGAATTTTCTTTATCTTTATTTCTTCTTTTTGCTTTCTTTGGGTTCCATTTGCTGTTCTTTTTTAAACTTTCTAATACCTAAATCATTAATTTTAGACTTTTACATCGTAAAGGAGTTATTTATAAATATCTCTCTAAACATGGCTTTTAGCTCCATCCTGCAAGTTTTAATTTGTGTTATTTTCATTATCATTTAGTTCAGCATATTTTCTAATAGCTTTCATCATTTCTTCTTTGACTGGTTAATCATTAGAAGTTTCTTTATTTCCAGGGAAATTGTTCTAGTTTTCTATGTCATTGATTTCTAGTTTAATAGTTCCATTGTGGTCAGAGAACATACATTGAGTGGTTATAATTTAAATTTTAAAAATATATTATTACCCAGCACATACTTAATTTTCATAAACATTAAGTGTGCACTTAAAAAGAATGTACATTCTACAGTTGTTTGATACTGCATTCTTTACATATTAGTTTGTTAATTGCTTGAATGCATTATAAATACTAAATGATTACTTTGTTTTTATTCATTATTGAGAGAGCTATGTTAAAATTTCTCCCTTTTATTGTAAATTTGATTATTATTGTAGCTCTTACAACCTTTCACTTATATATATTGAGGGTATATTTTCATGTGTTTCATCTTTCTGGTAATTGGAAACTTTCACCATTATGTTCTTCTTACTTTGAGTTCCAATTTCTTTGTTAAAGTACTTATTTTGTTTGTTGATATGTTTTCTGAGCCCATTAAATTGCCTGTCTGTATTTTCTTGCATCTTGTTGAGTGTTTTCAGAACTGCAATCTTGAATTCTCTGTCATTTCAGTCACATATTACCATGTCCTTCAGGGTGTTTACTGGCGATTTATTTTCTTTCTGAGCTGCCTTGTTACCTTGGTTATTCATGGTATTTGATGGACTCCTTCTCTGTCTGGGTATCTATGGATAGAGTGGCAGTTCTCTAGTAGATTGAAAGGAAGGCTTTCTATTTCCAAGAGGCTGCAATGAATCACAAAGTTTTTTGTGTGTTTGTTTTTTTTGTTTGTTTGTTTTTAGCTCTCTTGTACTTCTTTGGCTTTTCAGGTTCTACAGGGTGGTGAAAAATGTCCCATGCTTGATGGGAAGGTGGGTGCCTCTTCTGTGATCTGGTCATCCCAGTCCCAAGGGACCAACGGTTGCAGAGGAATGTGGTGGTTATTGTGCCTCCAAAACCATGAAATCCCAGTTTAATTCCCTGTACCCAGATGCTGCGGTCTAGCAATGAGTAGGGTTAGGGTGGGCTGGGGAAAAGCCATCTTTTTTTGTTGCTTTGCATCCCTTGCCAATGGCAAACAGTGGACTAGTGGACCTTCGCACATCTCCCCCAAGTTCCCACCCAAATCTGGGATTAGTCACAGAGAGCACCTGTTGCTCAGGGAAAAAATGATTCTGTGGTTCCAGTTCTCAGGTTTGTAGATAATGTGCTCTGCAACTTAACATGAAGGGAGAAGGAAGGCAAGCTCTGGGAGGTAAAGGGGTGACCAGACTCCATGGCTTTCTCTGTCTGGAATGCCAGTTGCCAGACAATTGAGACCATAGTTCTGTGCTTAGTCCCTGTCCAGAGGGCTCAGCTATAGCTTGTACCATCCTCTCCTATGGGAATGCTCACTAAATCTTTTTACTTCTCTCTGCTGAAGTGAGTGTTGGCCACACCTGATTACTCACCTCTCAGGGCTGACCCCTGTTGTGAGTTCCTGGCTGTCTCAGTGGCTTCTCTTAGGTTTTCTTCCTCAAGTCTCTATGGTTTGCTGCCACTTGCTCATCTTTAGTTGCTTCAGTGCATGCATCTCTGAGATGTGTTTATGCATTGAGCAGGGACCCTTTGTTGAATTATAGTTGTTCAAATGGTTAAAACATCAAGAAGAAAGACAAAGGGGATGTCTCACAATGTTATTATTTTGGCATCACTCCTCTTTTGGTGA
The DNA here is from genome assembly GCA_004026805.1 of Lasiurus borealis. Taxonomy (NCBI): domain Eukaryota; kingdom Metazoa; phylum Chordata; class Mammalia; order Chiroptera; family Vespertilionidae; genus Lasiurus; species Lasiurus borealis. The sequence continues at coordinate 37,219 of PVJN01003934.1, read as the reverse complement.
GAATTTGCACTATATTTTTTGTTCTTTTATTTTTAACCTTCTATGATTAGTCCCTGCTTGCTTTGACTTTATTTTGCTCTCTTATTCAAAGTAAAAACTTTGAATGTAAGCATGCAGTCTTATCAATTTACCTTGAAGATCTATTTTAATTGCATTCCACACTTTGTGTGTGTGTGTGTGTGTGTGTGTGTGTGTGTGTGTGTAAATGTTGTCTATTTTATTATGAATAGTGCTACTTAGGAGAACTGGAAGCTCCAACTCCCAGATGAACGGCATGTAGGTTACAGAATATATAGGGAAAAACTGCAAGACACCTATGAATTTGGGGGTTTGGGGTCCTGTTGGGAGCTTGGTTGGAAGTGAGATAAGATTGATGAACCATTTCTTCAGGTATTGAGCTCACTCTACCTTAGGGCTTAGGAATTGAAACATAACTTAGATCCAAATGTTATCTTTAGCTTGCCAGTGGTCTGGACTATGTGAACATTAGTCAGGTTTGGTCTACTGTCTTTTGCTGCCTAGCACATTGCTGTTTATCTGGGGGAAAGGCTAAGTCTCTAAGGGGCATTTATATATAGAAAGAGATGATTTCTAGAGTTAGGATTTACTAAGTTTAAAGCCCTAGGTTTCGGGTGGAATAGTATAGTTTGGGATTAATCTTGGATTTTGATATCCTCACTTGATCTTTCCTATTGAAGGAGAATGATCTGCTTCTTGATATCCTCTAGTCACCCAACAAATATAGTAGTACACATCAGTAGATACCCTAGCAATATAATCTACATTTGATGGACAACGTTTTCCTTATTTCTTTTTTTCTTTAATAAATTTTTATTCAGATTATTACAATTGTTCCTCTTTTTACCCCCATAACTCCCCTCCACCCGGTTCACACCCCACCCTCTGCCCTTACAACCCCCCTCATCCATAGGTGTATAATTTTTGTACAGTCTTTCCATGCACCCCCCTCAACTCTTTCCTCCTGAGAATTGTCAGTCCACTTCTTTTCTATGTCCCTGATTCTATTATACTCACCAGTTTATTCTGTTCATCAGATTTTTAATTCACTTGATTTTTATATTCATTTGTTCATAGATATGTATTTGTTGTTCATAATTTTTATCTTTATCATTTTCTTCTTCTTCCTCTTCTTAAAGAGTACCTTTCAGCATTTCATATAGTACTGGTTTGGTGTTGATGAACTCCTTTAGCTTTTTCTTATCTGTGAAGCTCTTTATCTGTCCTTCAATTCTGAATGATAGCTTTGCTAGGTAGAGTAATCTTGGTTGCAGGTTCTTGCTATTCATCACTTTGAATATTTCTTGCCACTCCCATTTGGCCTGTATAGTTTCTGTTGAGAAATCAGCCAACAATCCTATGGGTGATCCCTTGTAAGTAATTAACTGTTTTTTTCTTGCTGCTTTTAATATTCTTTCTTTGTCTTTTGCTCTTTGCATTTTAGTTATGATGTGTCTTGGTGTGGTTCTTTTTGGATTCCTTTTATTTGGAGTTCTGTGCGCTTCCTGGACTTGTAAGTCTATTTCTTTCATCAAGTGTGGGAAGTTTTTAGTCATTATTTCTTCAAATAGGTTTTCAATATCTTGCTCTCTCTCTCCTTCTGGCACCCCCACAATTCTGATGTTGGTACGCGTGAAGTTGTCCCAGAGGCTCCTTACACTATCTTTACATTTTTTATTCTTTTTGCTTTTTGCTTTTCTAGTGGAGTATTTTCTGCTTCTTTGTATTTCAAATCTTTGACTTGATTCTTGCCTTCCTCTAGTCTGCTGTTAGGTCTCTGTGTAATATTTTTTATTTTCGTCAGTGTGTGCTTAATTTCTAGTTGGTATTTTTTCATCTCCTCTTAAATCTCACTAAATTTATTGGCCTTTTCTAGGAAATTGTTGAAAAACCTTATAACCATGGTTTTGAACTCTATATCCATCCAGTAGTTTGCTTTCCTCCATTTCTTTCGTTTGTGATCTTTTCCTTTGTCTCCACATTTTTGCTTCTTCCCTGAATTGGTAGTGTAGCTTTGTGTGCTAGGTGTCCTATACGGCCCAGTAGCTCCACCACCCCAGTTATTGTTGTTGGTATCACTGGGAGGAATTGACCTCCAAGCCAGGTGGTTGTGAGGATCAGCTGTGTCTCCCCGCTGGGAGAACTTCTGTGCTGGAGACACCCTTATGAGACAAGACTTGCAAAAGCCTCTCTGCTCAGCTTGGATGGGATGGGGTCTCAGAGTGGAGCACACAGAAATGGCTGCCCGTCAGCCCTGCCTAAGAGGCCCCTGGGTCTCAGTGTCTGGTGGTAATCACTGCAAACACCTCTGAGATAAAGCCTCCCTCGAGTTTTCACCTGCTGTCAGACAGTCCAGTTTCTCCCGAATGAGTATGGGTCCTCAGAGTCTGGCCTGGAAGTGGAGTGCAGAGCAGTCAGGGGCTTTTGTCTCCCTCCCAGTTGACAAAGCCAGCCTTGTATTCAGTTGCCAGCCTTCTCCGCACGCGTGCACGCCCCGGTACCTCTGCCTTCCCCAGTTTTTCTGAGTCTCAGTGTGCTTTTCTCTTTTCTTCTAGCTGTAGAATTTCCACTCAGCCAGCCTTCTTGTGGTTCTGGATCATGTAATTCTGTCTTTTAGTTGTAGTTTTGAAATTGTTGTGTGAGGCAGCAGTTTAGGTGTTTACCTGTGCCACCATCTTGGTTTCTCCCTTGCATTCCACAAATTTGGTATGTCATCTTTTTTTATTTCAGTCTGTTTAATGTATTTTTTTTAATTTGAGACTTTAATTCGTGGATTATAGATGTGTGTTTTTTATTTCCTGTTGTCTTTTTAAAATTTTTTTTATTTTATTTTGGTTTGGTACCAGTTAGAAAACATATTCTATGTTATTTTAGTATTTTAAAAATTTGCTGAGACTTGTATTTTGAAGCTGTGTTTTTTGGTAGATACATATTTAGGATTGCTACATCTTTTTGGTGTCTTGCCCATCTATCATTATGTAGGGACTTTCTTTCTTCCTAGTATTTTCTTTGCTCTTACATATATTTTATCTGATTTTTTGTTTAACGTAAGTATAGTTTTTTCCCATCCTTAAACTTTCAGCTTTCCTGTGTTACTGTATTTGAAGTGAGTTGTTGACACTGTACAGTTGAATCATGTGTCATTTTTTAAAATCTATTCCAAGATTCCACTCTTATACTTTGTGTTTTGAAACCATTTACACTTAAATATGTAAACCAAATTATAAATATGTAGAACTTAAATCTACCATTTTATTACTTGTTTTCTTTGTCCTTCTTTTGTTTTCCAGTGGGTTACTTAAACATATTTCAGGATTACATCTTGTTTTATTTTTGCTTTGTTGAGTATAATCTCTTGATAGTTTTCTTAGTGATCACTCTAGATATCACAATATCCAGACTTAGCACAGTCTACAGATAGTGGTGTTTTAGCACTTAAATGAGTTGATGATGCCTTACTTCCATTCATGTCTCTTCCGCCTCCCCACTTTTAAATATAATGGTTCTCCAGTGTTTTCTCTGCTTATACCAAGAGCCACACAGATGCTGTAAATTTTGCTTCAACTATCAATTATGATTTAAGAAGCTGGTATGGAGAAGGATAACCTATTATATTTACCCCTAATTTTTTACTAATTTCTTGTTTTTTTCTCTTTTCTTTTTGGTGGTCCAATTCTTTTGTTATTATTTTCTTTCTGTTAAGAAAGCTTCCTTTAGTCATTCTTCAAGGACAAGTGTGCTAGAAACAAAGCCTCTTAGTTTTCCTTTGATAATATCTTTATTTCCTCTTGATTTCTTAAGGATAGTTTCATGTAATACAGAATTCCCAGATGCTTCTTTTCTTTCCGCACTTGAAAAATGTGCCATTTTCTCTGGCCACCAGGTTTTCAGAAAAGAAACTCATTGTTTCTTTATAAGTAATGTGTCATTTCTCTTTGATATTTTTGAGTCTTTGTCTTTAGTTTTCATCATTTTAATTATAATGTGTCTTGGGGTGGATTTGTTTGGGTTTATTCCACTTAAAGTTTGTTTACCTTTTGAATTTGTAGCTATATATCATTTACTAAATTTGGGAATTTTTAGTCAGTATCTCTTAAGAATACTGCTGAAATGTATGTCCTTTCTCTCGTTTTTCTGCACAATGTTGATATGAATTTTAGAGCTTTTGTGATAGTCCCACACGTCCCTCCTCCCTCTTGCCCCAGTTTATTTTCTTTTTATTCATATTGAACAAATTCTATTGATTAAGTCACATTTTATCTTTTTAAATCTTTATTATTGTGCCTTTTCCTGTGAGTTTTTTAAATTTATTGTATTTTTCAGTGCAATAATTTCAATTTGGTTCTATTTATTTAATTTCACTTTGAAAGTCACTTTAATTTTTAGGGGAACAGAAGTAAAGCATGACATACAAGGGTATTTACCCTTGGAAGGGTCGTGAATTGGAGACATAACCATATGGGGTGTGACCTTTCTCCTTCTGGGCAAATGTGGTGTTTGATTTTGGCCATGGTGAAAACACCCCTGCCCATCCAGGTGACTGCTCTGACCACCCAAGGCATGATTGTACAAAAACTCAGGCTTTAGTGAGTAAGGCCCGGATGTCCAGGCTTCGGACCAAAGCATTGTTTCTTTTATAATTAACACTTAAAATTCTCCTGGTTCCATGGACCTGATGTCCAAGATCAAGGTGTCAAAGGCTCAAGAAAGAATCTGTTGCAGGCTTTGCTCTGAGCTTCTCGGAAACATTCCAAATTCTTATTCTTAATGCATCGCCCTGTCGTCAAATAGCTTCTGAGAACCCAATTTGGTCTTTCAAAAAAAAAAAGGTCAAAATGTCATTTATGCTTCTTTGCTGTGATTTTTCTGCTTTTTTTCCCCCACTTATTTCAAGAGAATTTATCATTTTCTGAAACAGATTTATATTGGGTGCTATAAAATCTGTCAGATAATTTCAACATCTGAATGGATGATCTATGTTGGCATTTTTGTACTCAACAGTATTTTTAAAAATATATATCTTTATTGATTTCAGAGAGGAGAGGGAGAGAGAGAGAGAGAAACATGAATGATGAGAAAGAATCATTGATCAACTGGTTCTTGCACACCCCCTTTTGGGGACCATGCCTGCAACCTGGGCATGTGCTCTGGCTGGAAATCTGTGACCTCCTCATTCATAGCACTGAGTTACACTAACCAGGCTCATCAGTATTTTTATATATCTTTTCACTTTAGTATACATGTATCTAATCATTTTATTTCTTTAAATGAACTCAAGCGGCTTTGAGTTTTATGGTTATTAGCCACTTACCATTGTTTAAGATATTATAAACAATGATATAATGAAGATCTACTTGAATACTGCTTTAAGCAGATAGGACTGATCCTAGGAAATAGAATTTTTGTCACAGGGACATGGATGTTTTAAATTTTAAAACATGATTCACTTAATACTCCCAGATAGCTTATACCAGTTTTTATTCCTATCAGTTGTACATGTAATTATGTATTTCACCATACGTCATCACCCATGGATATTAATAAAATTAAATGTGTTTTTTTTTAACCTGGATAAAAACATGTTATCTTTTTCTGCTTTCTAATTACTAGAGATACAGTCTTTTCCTGTGTTTTTAGATCTTCGGATCTTTTTAGTGAATACTATGCATTTTATTTACAGTGAGGTAGTAGTTAAGTATATTATTTTAAGCTTTGGGAAGCACCAAAATGTTGACATCACCTTACTTGTTTTGAGAATTTTCTTGATTTATACATTTTTAACACTTGTTAAGCATCTCAGTAGCTAGAAAGTGTCATGTGTACCTTCATTGTATTTGTATAGTAGGATTTCATTTTTGAGATAGTTGCCATGATTTTGACATGGCACTCCTAGCAGGCATGATTATTTTTCACATTTCAGTGTGTTGAACTAGCTGAATGGTTTGCTTGTACTGTATAATAAAAGCATAGTATGCAAATTGTCCCCTCTACCAGGGATTCTTCGGGAGTTCGACCAGGGAGTGGGGCTGATTGGGGGAAGTAAGGAAGGCCCTGGCCAGAGGCAGCGGCAGGTGGCCAGGAGAAGGGAGGAAGGCCCCACTAGGGACCCTACCAGTGCACAAATTTTGTGCACTGGGTCTCTAGTCATAACATCCATCCCTTTCCTGGCACTATATGGCATATACAAAGTAATGTTCATTCCATTTTTTGAAAAGTGTAGATGCTAAAACAGGCATCTTTTAGATAAACTTTTGACACAAGAAATGGTTAATAAACTGATATTTTTTAAGGTCTTTGGTATTTGCATGAAAATTTTTGTGGCTGGATGAAGATGGTGTATATTTGTTTTAAAAGAATACATTTCTCAGCCACTACAAACCCTGCACAAATAACTTGCATCAAATTGTGTAATTGAAAATGTTTTTAAAAAGGAGAAAGGGAGGGGGTAGTTAAATCTTAACTTAGTGCCCAGCTGGTGTGGCTCACTGGTTGAGCATCAATCTATGAACCAAGTGGATATGGTTCAATTCCCCATCAGGGCACATGCCTGGGTTGTGGGCTCGATTCCTGGTGAGGGGAATGTAAAGAGGCAGCTGGTTAGTGATTCTCTCTCATCATTAATGTTTCTCCTCACTCTCCCTTACTCTGAAATCAACAAGAATATTTAAAAAAAAAAAAAAAGAAAAAATTTTAACTTAGTGAATTTTTTTTCATCTGATTGTTGGGTAGTATTTACTTCCATGGTATTGATAACAATATCTGAGCAATTAACGTTTAACCAATGCCTTTCTTTTTTCTGTACAACCTAGTTCTAATCTCTTGCTTTGCATAGACATTTTGAAAGAAAGATTTAAATTAGGAAATGAAAGCCCTATTAGAAAATGTATTAATTTTTATTATACATTCATATGTGTGTTTTTCTATTTTAAAGAGATTTGAATATTTTAATTCATTAATATGTTGGAACTCTACATAGCTTTGATTTCCCTGAAGAGAACAAGTCTGAGTCAAAGTGCAATCCTATATAATAAAAGAGTAATATGCAAATTGACCCTAATGGTGGAAAGATCCATTGCTACAAGGTGCGCTGACCACCAGGAGGCAGATGCTCAACACAGGAGCTGCCCCCTGGTGGTCAGTGTGCTCCCAAAGTGGGAGCTCCACTCAGCCACAAGCTGTGCTAATAGCTGCAAGCTCAGCCCTGGTGGCAGGAGACTCTTCTGCCTCCTTGGCAGCACTGAGGATGTCTGACTGACAGTTTAGGCCCAATCCCCCAGGGAGTGTGCCTAAGCCAGTAGATGGATGTCCCGAGAGGGGTCCCGAACTGCGAGAGGGCACAGGCCAGGCTGAAGGACCCTCCCCACCCTGAATGCATGAATTTTCAGGCACCGGGCCTCTAGTTAAGAATAAGAACCTGGTTAAAGTTTTAAATAGGTACTTTTCATAAATACTATGTAAGTGGAAATGCCAGTGAGTTCCCTAATATTTTTTTTGTATATTAGTTATGTGTTTTCTGCATAGCTTTTTTAAAACTTCCTTTGGCTTCTAAATTTTTAATATATTTCACTATATTTTTAAGTGAGCTTTTGGTTCATTATAGCTGAAGAAAAGTTGATTTGACACTCTAATGCAGATGAGACTGATTTAGGAGCATATGAAATTAGCTTATGTTAATCTTTTTTTTTCTTTTCAGTTCATCCAGAGCAGCTTCCTCCGAGGCCATGGATTACATTAAAAGAACGAGACCAAATTCTGCCATCAGGTAAATAGTTTTTATTCTTCCTTGACTTTTTCCAGAAATACTTGAAATGCCATTTGGGCAGTATGATAAGATAAACAGGCCTTTATTTTATACTAGGTGAGTATAAAAATACTGATAGAAAGACTTAAAAATCACACTAAAGCTTATGTACAAGAAGCTTTCTCTTAGTTTTAAAGTGATTCCTTGTACTACAGCCTTCAATTGGCATCTTCATAGCATATTCGGAGACATAGAAAAATGAGTAATAATTAATTTCTTCTGAAAAATTTAAACCTACTTAGGTACTTAATCTTTCTTGAACCAGGTAGACATAAGAGTTGTGAAAGAATAATTTAGATTGAGTTATTTTTGGTATATTAGAAATAAAATATGATATGAAGCCTGTGGTGTGGAAATAGTATAGTGTGATCATTTAAGCAATTTAAGGATATGGTTTAGCACTTTTTGTATGTATTAATGTAAAAAATATAAGCCCTTGTCTCTTTGTGGAGACAAATATTGATTTGACATCTTTATAGGGCTCTTTACTTCTTATTAGACATTTTATGAATGGCAATTCTACTTAAAATAAGTTGTGAATTGGTATTTCTCCTAATGCCTTCTTTTTAATTACAAGAATAGTGGTTTTTATGGTATCTAATTTCATTATAAAATTAAATAAAAATTTTACTGTTTTAATCTGGAAATTAAAACAAGCACTGAATACTCATGCTTAAATAATTTGTAATAGGCAAATCATAGTTTATCCTATACTTTTTAAGCCCTTCTGTTTGTGAGGTTTTTGTTGTTGTTGTTACTAAATAAGAGGATTCAGAAAAAATCATTAACTTTGGTATTGGGAAACGTGGACATTATAACATCTTGCATTTTAATTATGCTGAGAAATACCATATACAATTCATTTCTATCTTTTGGAAGTAATAATGTTGAAAACAGCACAGAATAGAGCCACAGTATCAGCCTGTCCCAAGAGGCATTGTGTCAGTGTTATCACAAATAACATTTCTATTATGAGGATACACATTGATGATTTGAAAAAAAGAATACCTAAGGTTTTCTACAAACCTTAAGTTAGGCAGATTTATTTTATGTTTAACCTCCCCCAGTGTGCAATTAATTTGTTCCTTTCTGGTATTAAAAACACTTATTTTCTAGTTATTCAAAGCAATCCTTTTTCAAGTATAAGTGAATATAATCTTCAGGAAAACATTTTCTAATATGCATCCCTACATTTCCATTAGAAAACGGACAACAGAAAGAAGTTTTCACTAATGGTTGAACTCTCAGAGTAATGTACTTTTGGGTTTTCCTTATTGAAAACTGGTATGAATTTTTTTTTTTTTTAGGTGTATGCTTCCCTGAATAGAATCTGAGTGCTAAAGAAGATACTAAAAATGCCTTTTACTTTTGATGCATAGGGAGATGTGTATAATAACAAATGATGCTTAAGTGTTTTATAGCCAAAAAAATTATAAACATTAAACTATCATGAGAATAATTACCAAATAGTGAAAAGATAGCAGTATACAAAATTGCCACCAGTCGAGATCCCCAGGGGAGGATTGAATTAAGTTTTTCTTAATTCTTTTACCATCATTTGAATCTGAATCTATTTCAATCAAGTATTACTTTATCACTTGGGTTTCTCACCTTGTATTTAAATACTAGAAGTCCAGTGCACAAAATTCATGCACACAGGGGCGGGGGATGTCCCTCAGCCTAGCCTGTGCCCTCTCACAGTCTGGGACCCCTGGGGGGATGTCCGCTGAGGTGTCCTTAGTTCTGCTGTGGAACCTCTCTCGCCACCCTGCTGCACTCACCAGCCATGAACCGGCTTTTGGCTGAGTGTCGCTCTACCTGTGGGAGTGCACTGACGACCCGCGGGCAGGCCGTGCATTGAGTGTCTGCCCCCTGATGGTCAGTGCACATCATAGTGACCAGTTGTTCTGCTGTTCAGTCTATTTGCATATTAGCCTTTTATTATATAGGATGTGATTCTCAACTGTATCTGCCTATTCTAATCACCTGGGATACATTTTATAAATATAAATACCCTGACCCTAATAAACAGACTTAATTTGTTTGGAGTAGGGCCATGGGCATCAGCTGTTTGTTTGTTTTTAAAGCACTTCAGACTGATTCTAATGGGAAGCTAGGATAGAGAATTACTGGTAAAAATCAGGGCTTTTCAAACTGTGCATGTCATATGAAGCACCTGAACATTTTGTTAAATTTCAGGTTCTGATTCAATAGGTTTTTGTGGAACTAAAGATATTACCTTTCTGAGGTAGCTGATGCCTTTTTCTTAGAGCACGCTTTTGAGTTTCTAATTTCATTATAAAAACCATCTTCCCTCAACTATTAGTTTGCTCACAGTCCTTTCATAGTTCAAGGGCATTCTAAAATGAGAATTTAATTTCCAGCAGTGAACATTTCACTTGGCAAAAAGGATTCTCTTACAACTACATTTTGTTAGTGCATATTCTTCTGGCTCAGATCAGTGAGAGCAGTAAAAGGTCCATTGAAGTATTAAGTATGGATATTTTATAAAAATTAATGCCTTTTAATGAGAGCAAAACTAAAATTTATATAGAGACGCTTTACTCAACAAATTATATGCAAAAATCATTCTTATTTAAAAATTTAATTTATATTAAAATAAATTTTCTAAAAATTTCAAATATGAACTGTTAGTCTAATTCTAGTAAAGTTGCTTTGGTGTGATGGACTTCAGTGAAGCTATAGTAGATACCATTTAATGTGTTCTTGCCCAAGGCATTTCATAATGATGATATTTTGAGTATGTTTGTGTGTCCTGTGTGCTTGTGCACATGATAACTACTTTAGAAAAAGTTGCCTAATTTTCTCCCTTTTGTCTGTTGTTTTTTCTCTCTTACTTCTTAGCATCATTCACGGTTATGTGTTACAATGTGTTATGTGATAAATACGCCACCCGGCAGCTATATGGCTATTGCCCATCCTGGGCATTAAACTGGGAATACAGGAAAAAGGGAATTATGGAAGAAATTGTTAACTGTGACGCAGATATCATTAGTCTTCAGGTAACACAATAGAAATTGAATTGTCTTTAAGTTAAAGGTGAACTTAAAAATGAAAGATCTTACTTTTGGGAGAGATCCTGTTATCAGAGCAAAACTCAAAGGGAATTTTCTGTCCTTAAAGAAAATGGACAATTTAAAAAAGAATCTAAGACATTTCTACAGTGAGACTATTTTGCTAAATACAGCCATCCATTTATACTTATTTACTATCTTAAGTGAAAATTATCTCTTGCATTATTCATGTTAACAATCATCTCATCCATAAATTAGTGGTATTGCCAAAAGAGAAAACTGCAGAAGATTGTCTTTTAGGAATATAAATTCAACTCTTAATTTTAAAAGAATATTGCTTGCCTACTATTATTCCTTGATAATAAACATTTTAAGCATTTAAAAATTTTGTATTATAACCCTGGCTGGTTTTGCTAAGTGGTTAGAGCATTGGCCTGAGGACTAAGAGGGCATGGGTTTGATTCCTGGTCAAGGGACATACTTGGGTTGCAGGATCCCTGTTCCACAAGAGGGAGGCAACCGACTGGTGTGCTCTCTCACATCAAAGTTTCTCTCACTCTCTCTCCCCCTCCTACCTTCTCTCCCACTCTCTAAAAATCAATGGAAAAAAATATCCTCAGGTGAGGATTAACAACAGCAAAAATTATTTTACCATCAATCATGCAATTTTGTCTTATTTTAAACACAACCTCTGAAATTTAGATTCTTCCGTTTTATAACACTTTAGTATTATAACTGGAGAAGCACATTTCCATTGAAATAAACATTTTATTGCTTTTTTTCCCAATACTTAGCTAATGATTAGCCAAGAAAGTTTTTAGGTAAATTTCAGTAAAATAATTTTTTTTAGCAGCTTTCAAAGCATATTAAGTACTTTAAAGGTATCTTAAAATGTAAAATATTGTAGTTTAATACCTTCTTTTCAAGATAGCCTGAGAAGAAATTATTATGTTGTCCATGGTTTATATGACTTCCTGGGAAATAATAAGAAATAAATATCTTAAAAAATTATATTTTCTTCCTGTCACTGAGAACTGACACAGATTTGGGGGGGAGTAGGAGGCAAACAGAATTAGTCTTATTCTTCTTCTTCTTATTATTATTATTACTTAATTGTCTCCATTTTGTATATGTAATAAAAATAGCCTCATACTCGTCTATATATAGTTTAGTTTGAAGGATAAAAATACTATAATAAAAAGTTTTCATTCCAGTTGTATCAGAAACAAAAATTTAAAAAATTAAAACCAGTGTTCTGAAATATGTTCTGGGGAGTACACATGGCTGAATATTTTAATAACAATTAATTTTTCAAATGTAGATCATACACAACTATATGCCAAAACACTTCTTATTTTAAAAGTAATACTACTTTATAAAGTGTTAATACTAGAGAAGTTGAAAATGTTGAAAAAATATAAAGAATGATGGAAGAAAACACGTAATTTCATATCCCATAGATAGTTGCTGTGTTAAGACTTCTGAAGTGTTTCTTGTATACATTTTTAATTCACTTACTTATTTGTAGATATATTTTAAAAATACTCTTAATGCACTTTATATTACTATAATTCTTCAGAATTATTTACATGAATATATATTGATTTATCATTGTCCCTACTGTTGGACATTTAGGCATGTTATAAAATTATGTTGTTATGAGCATTATCATTCATAAATCATTATCTTCATACTTGATTTTTTCATTTGGAAGGATTTGTTCAAAACATTTTGTGAATAAAAATAAAATAATTTAACCCAATAATTACTAAATTAACAGGGACCATTGGAATCAGGTACCAAAAAATTCCTTAAAGTACAATTTTTTATTGATAGATCTTAAGCTTCTTACTCTTGGGTATTCATGTTTTTCACCACAGTTGAGAAAGCTTAAAAAAAGTTTTTTAAATTACTTTTTTACATATAAAATTTTTTCTTTCCTACCACTTAATCTATGATATGATCAACTTTCTTTGTTTAATTACCATTTTTGAGGAAGTGAAAAATAATGGGATGAATTCTGTACTGGAGTCAAGAGGCTTGGGACCCACTAGCTGTGTGAGCATGAGAAAATCATATAACATTTGGTTCTTTCAAAAGCTTTAAAAAGCTGCCATTGTCAAATGGCAGCTGTTAGGAATAAGGTAAGATAGATAATATTTGTTATGTGAATTACTTTAATTTAGTCACATTTTACTCATAATGCTGAACATTTTTATATCTTTATCAGAGTTTTCCTGTCATGTTGATGATAACTTTTCTTTCATCTCAGGAAGTGGAAACAGAGCAATACTTCACTCTCTTTCTGCCAGCATTGAAGGAGCGTGGATATGATGGATTTTTTTCTCCAAAGTCACGTGCCAAAATCATGTCTGAGCAGGAGAGAAAGCATGTGGACGGTTGTGCAGTATTCTTCAAAACAGAAAAGTGAGTTAAGAAAAGAAAGCATAATAGTGTAACTTATTCCTTTAATTACGGCACATTTGAAATTGTTTTTGTTTTGACCCTATAAAATAAATAAAAAGCTAGAAAGCAAGTAATATAAAAATTAAATTTCAAGTAAATTCATATACTTGAATATAGTGTTATAATCATATTTCCAATTATATTTTCATAAAGTAAAATATTAGTTTTGGTGTCAAAAAAGTAATTAGTAGGTTTTAAGATTAGAAATAAGTTTTTATTTCCTTCTGTGATTTAAAAAAAAATATTTGGCCTTTGTCAGAATCATTCATTTTATGAACCTTTTCATCATTTAAAAAATATATATATTTTATTGATTTTTTACAGAGAGGAGGGGAGAGGGACAGAGAGTTAGAAACATCAATGAGAGAGAGAGAGACATCGATCAGCCGCCTCTTGCATGCCCCCTACTGGGGATGTGCCCGCAATCAAGGTACATGCCCTTGACCGGAATTGAACCTGGGACCTTTCAGTCCGCAGATCGACACTCTACCCACTGAGCCAAACCGGTTTCAGCTCATCATTTTTTTTTTTAGTTAACATTTTATACATTTATTTAATCAATTATTCACTAAATGATTACTGAACATTTGTTTTGTGACAAGTACAGTGGTAATCACAAATAGACAGTTACTAAGCACACTCAAGAGCTCTACTCTAGTAGGAAAAGGTAAGCATGTAAGAAAATCACAATAGCTCTGCTGGTTTGGCTCAGTGGATGAAGCATCAGCCTGTGACTGAAGGGTCCCTGGTTTGATTCTGGTCAAGGGCATGTACCTCGGTTGTAGGCTCCTCCCTAGCCCAGTTGAAGCTCATGTTGGAGACAACTGATTGATGTGTTTCTCTCATATTGATGTTTCTCTTTGTCTTTCCTGCTCTTTTCCACTCTAAAAATATCAACGATAAAAATATCTTTGGGTAAGGATTAACAAAAAATTTATAATAATAATTAAAGAAAATCACAGCATATTATATATAAATATGATAGAAAAAATATGCATTAAGATAAGGCAAGGCAGAAGCACAGAGCTTATGGAGGTGGGGAGTTAAAGAATTAATTAGGATAGGATAGTGGAAAGTAGTCATTATCAGACATAAAGAAAACATCACTTATGTTTTTTGGGGAGAGGGCTGTTAATATAGCTGGTTACTGTACAGTCATAATGAGAATATTATGAATCTGCTTATTAAAATACATAAATGATCTTGTAGGAGCATCTGTGCTTTAATATTCTTGAGTTTAATCTGGAAAACTGTATTCATGCTTACTTCAGAGGTAGTTAAAATAATTAAATGAGGTAATGAATGGGTCGATCCTTTGAAACTATTAAGTGTCCTGGACATATTTTTATTATCATATTTTCCTGTTTCTTTAGTCCTTTGTAATATTATTATTTCTTTATTATTGGTATTACTGGGTTTATTATGTTTTGTGCATTTGATTTAGAATTGTATTTCTACTTGAGGGTGAGGAGCTCTAATATGGTCAAAAAGTGTCTCTTGAGTGTTGACTGCGTAACTATATGGTTAGAGGCAGATTCTTTGCTTATCATGAGGAAAAGAGAATATTTTTGCCTCATAAAGGCTGCCAATTTTAAAGTGGGAAATTAGAAAGGACCATCAATATAAGGTTGAAATATGTGCAGTCTGCTTGAGATTGAATTTCATGGATAATAATTTGGATTTGCTATAATAGAGAATCTACTTAAAGAATAAGTATTTACATGCTTATGACTATATTCCTGTTTAATACCTATTATACCAAAGTTGGTTAAATATTTTTTATTAATGTAGGCATATTACCAGAATGTTATTTTAAGTAAATGAATTAAGTGAATTTGAAAGACATTAGGACTATTTTTCATTAATTTGAACCTACTTTCCTATCTTTTCTGTGAATTTTTAATAGATGTAGTCTCATTTTACTTAATAATTAGTACACAGCCCTATAATATTTGAGGTCAGAATATATGAAATTCTTTTAGGTGATTTATTTATTTATAATTTGTTTTATTGATTTTTAGAGAGAGAGGAAGGGAGAGAGAGAGATAGAAACACTGATAAGTGAGAAATATCTTCAATTGGCTGCCTCCTGCATACTCTTTCCCTGGGATTGAGCCAACAAGCTAGGCATGTGCCCTGACCGGCAATCAGTATGGATGGACCTGGAAAGCATTATGCTGAGCGAAGCAAGCTAGTCGGAGAAAGATAAATATCACACCATCTCGCTCATTTGCGGAATATAATGAGCAACATAATAAATTGTTAAACAAAAATCAAGCCAGTCATAGAAGCATGGAACAGATCGTCCAACCTAAGAGGGAAAGCAGGAGAGGTGGGTGGTAAGATCAACCAAAGGACTTGTATGCATGCATATGAGCATAGCCAATGGACAGACAGCAGCAGTGTGAAGGCATATGCCAGGGTAGTGGTGGGCAAACTGTGGCTTGCAAGCCACATGCAGCTCTTTGGCCTCTTAGTGTGGCTCTTCCACAAAATGCCACGGCCTGGGAGAGTCTATTTTGAAGAAGTGGCATTAGAAGAAGTTTAAGTTTAAAAAATTTGGCTCTCAAAAGAAATTTCAATCGTACTATTGATATTTGGCTCTGTTGACTAATGAGTTTGCCGACCCTTGGCAAAGTGAAAGCTAGGGCACAGATTAACAATATTCAGGAAATTAGAATAAAATATTCCTTTAATAATATTCATTCTAGTTTAATTTAATCTTTGGGGATTTAGAAGTTAAAGACTTGGTAGTACTTATTGGTCATTATTATAAACATGTTTTTCTTTTCTTTTTTTTTGTCGTTGCATAGAGATACCAGAAAATAAGTTTGGATTGATAGCATGCTTTTGCTTTGTCCTTTACCTCTATAAGTATCATCTTCAGTTTAAAGTGTTTTATAATACGTATGTGCGCGCGCTCGTCTATACACACATCTATATATTTGTGTGTATGTATATGTATGGAGATACTGTTATTGTAGATTAGATACCTGGTGCACGAATTTGTGAATGGATGCGTCCATCGGCCTGGCTAGTGATCAAGGCCTATCAGGGGGCTGGCTGGCTGGCTGGCTGGCTGGCTGTGGGAGGAACCATGGGAAGTTGGCTGTGGGAGCTCACTGACCACCAGGGGGTAGCTCCTGTGTTGAGCATCTTCCCCCTCGTGGTGAGTGCACATCATAACAACTGGTCGGCTGGTTGTTCTGATTGTTTGGTCTTAACAGTCACTTAGGCTTTTATATCTTTTATCTATGTTATAAAAGGCCCATGGCTGTAATGCTGTAACACCATAATGACCAGTCACCAGGAGGTGCTTTAAACACCTCTCAGTCCCTCTCCTCCGGCCTGTGAGCAATGGCTCCTGGGACAGGTAGAGGGCGGAGCAGCAAGCTTCAAGCTGCAGAGGGCTACAAGCGGTGGAGAGCTATGAGTGGCGGAGGGCGGGGTGTGAGCTACCACTGGCAGAGAGCTATAAGTGGCAGAGGGCAGGGCAGCGAGCTACAAGTGGTGGAGAGCCACGAGCAGCAGAGGGCAGGGCACAAGCTATGAGTTGCGATGGGTGCAGTGGCCAGTTGAGGCAAGCGGAAGTGAGCTACACTGGGCCTCCAGTATATATGTAAAATGCTAATATGCAAAGTAATCACCTCGGGAATTCTATCAGGAAATCAAGAGTTTGATTGCTTGCTCACTCACTATGACTGTGCTGACCACCAGGGGGTAGCACCGAACAAAGTAAGGCCCTGGCTGGCAGCCAGATGGCCCCCCATTGGCCCTGATCACTGGCCAGGCCTAGGGACCCTACCCATGCACAAATTTTGTGCACTGGACCTCTGCTATATAGATAAGTTTTGTCCTATAGACTTAACATTTAGTAGAAACGGGATCTTGCATCCAGATACACAGTTTGCAGAAATCCTAAGTCGACTTCTTACTGTCCCTGAGGTTAGCAGTCTGATCTGATCCTGCTTTGTTTAAAATCAAAGAGAGAGGGAAAGAAGAGAATAGCAGTTTTAGGACATTGAAAAGGCAGCCTCTTCCAATAGGACTGGGAACTACTCGGTCATGGTGCTTAGTTTTGCTGTATTGCTTCTACTTTCTAACTTGCTTCCAGTATCAGAGGTACCAAATAAGGCCAGGTCTTTGCTTTTCCTTCCTACATCATTATAGGTAGTTTTGTGCTTGAAAAGAGGGCATTCAGAGGTTATAGTTATTATATCATCCCCAAATGATCTGTTGTGATGATCTGTCTCACTGGTTTCTCAGTTATTAATTTCCTCTGTTTTATGTAGTGGTTGAATTTAGAATTTGTCTATGTAATTTTTTTAAACAGATAGTGATTTCTGGTTTCTAATATTAATATTACCATTAACTTAATCTTGAACATAAAATTATTGCTTTGTACCACAGTTTTGTGACCTCTCCATTAGGGATAATATAGGGTGTCCCCCAAAATATGTATATACACTTTGAATAATTATTAATGCCAATGACTTAAATCTGAAAAAAAGAAACATCAATTGAGCTGTCAGGAAAAAAAAAAAGTGTGTTTACATTTTTTTGGGACACCCTATTATAATGATTTCACCTAACTTTAGAGGTTTCTTTTTGGGCTAAAATCAAGAAAGTGAAAGTGCTTTCAGTGGTTAAGAGTTGTATAAATATAGGTAGTCTGGTGTACACTGACTTATCTTCCCCATTTATCCAGTTTCTAATCTTATCTTTTCTAGTACATTATTTTTTGGCACTCCATGATTACTTAAGGAACCTAAGAACACATTTTATAGCATTTTATAGTACTGAATATACAATAAAAACTTCCATTTGGTTTAGTTTTAAGATTGCTGGGATATGACCCAGAAAGTGTTATAGTTAACTTTTGTTTGGTTAGCTTTTCTTGAGTATGTACTACATTGTTCCTTTTAGCTCATAATGAATTCAGGGAGAGAATATTACTTGTCTTTTTTTTCTTAATTATAGATGACATATAATATTATATTAGTTTCAGGTGTACAAGATAGTGATTCAGCATTTGTATACTTGCAAAGTGATCACCACAGTAAATGTAGTAACAACCAGTCTCCATACATAGTTATTACAATATTATTGACTGTATTACCTATGTTGTGCATTACATTCCTATGACTTATAATTGGAAATTTGTACTTCTTATTTCCCTTTGCCTTTTTCACCCTGCCCCCACCTCTGTCCTCTCTGGCAATAATAAGTTTGTTCTCTGTGTCTAGAATTTGTTTGGATTCCACATATAAGTGAAATTATAAAGTATTATTTTGCTTGCTCATAGTTGGTGTTCACTGTCCTCTCTTCAGCATTAATTTAATCATATCACATCTCATAAAATTGCTTTCATATCACAAGATAGTAATATATTGAGTTACTTCTTTCTTCTGTTTGAAGGACTGTTTTGGTTGGACATGTTCTTCTGATTTTAGAAACATTCAAACTAATAATTTTTTTCAAATCATATAAGAATGGTGGGTCTCTTGTTTGTTTTTTGTCATATTAATCTTCATTATGTTTTCTCTTTCTTACATCTATTTGACCATCAGTGAAATATGATTTTTAAAGGGTAAATGTACAGAAGAATTCTTAGATTGAAATACAATAGCCTTAGGGATAATACTTGAGTCTCTCTGTACTTGCTACAGAACAGGAATAATAAAATGAATTGAATTAAAGAGGCAAGTTTTAAGATTTTACATATTACCAAGATTTGGTGAGTAGAAAGTAAGTATAAACCAGTATGTCTCATTTAAAGAAACAAACATAAAAGGAATGGAGGAAGACCTCTGTATGTCAACATATCACCTGTATGGAATTCTGTTAGAAAATAGAAGCAGAGTGGACAACATTTGGTTGTGTGTACGGGGGAAAGTATTAAGTAGTATTGTTAAGGTAGTATAGGTCGAATATGGATAATTATTTCTTAGGCTATTGTAGACTCTGTTTTTTCTGAACTCTTCTATACGTTCATTCCAGCTTTTTAGTAAAAGCCAGATGGAAAAATAGGCTTCTCCTTAGCTAAGATAAAATTGTGTCACTACATCTTCTTCACAAATCTCTCGAAGTGCTAAGAATAAACCTGCAAAAAAAAAAAATGTTAGGAAGATATTACTCCATTCTTTTCTATTAACTTGCTGACTCAGTTAAGTTTCTGTTCACCTTTAAATGTCAGAAAATTCCAATAGCAGCTTAAAGAAATGGGGGAAGGGTAATTTTCTCACACAAGAAGTCCAGAAATGGCAGTGCAGAACTGACTTAGCAGCTTCCCCATCTATAGTGATTGGGCTTTTGTGCTCCTGCTTCTCACCACATGGACAAAGTTATAAAGGGACTAAGGGATTAACATGCCATTACTACGTAGTGATTCCAAAAAAGTTTTTATGGTGAGTAATCAGACTTCTTACAACTCATTGGCCAGACCTGTATTACATGGCCCCTTCCTGCTAGAAAATGATTAAGGAGACAGTGAATGGTGCCTGTATCTTGTGCTCTCTTACCATGGCAGTCCAAGTACATAATATAATAATAATGTATTGTACCTTGTAGATTTACATTGGTGCAAAAGCATACAGTGGAATTTAATCAAGTGGCAATGGCTAATTCAGATGGATCCGAAGCTATGCTGAACAGAGTGATGACAAAAGATAATATTGGTGTTGCTGTGGTATTAGAGGTCCACAAAGAATTATTTGGAGCAGGTAAGTACAATTTAAAATATTCTTACTAAAAATAAATACCATCTCAAGTTTTTCCATCTCAGACAAGTGCAGAAAATCGTGCTATTTATTGCAGTTATTTTCTTGTCTTTCGTGGAAAGTTGAGAAAGATTGGCAAGAAAATAGCACTAACTGTAAAGCACCATATATTTCTTAGGATATTAAGGTAATCTTTAAAAAGGAGATTCTTTAATATGCCATTAATTCCCAAAGTTATCTGAAATAGGAAATGTTTTAGATAGGCTGAATTTGGATATTCTGATGAGTTGGTTATCTTCTTAGTCATATTTTTACCTCCTTGAGAAGAAAAGCTTTTGTCTTCAAGGTTAAGTACTTGACACATTTTCTCTAATTTCTTCATTATCTCTCAGTTGTCAGGGTAAGGGATCTTTAATCTGTCTGTTTCTTTTGATTTGTATTTTAGATTTTTATAGCTTTTATTAAAGTCAGAAACTCATTTATATACTTTGCATATCCAGACCTCCCTCTCCCCCTGCTTTCTACTGACAGCCTTTGAGCATTTCATTGTTTATTTAAATATATTTTAGGCAAAAGTAAGAAGAATCTCTAAGAACACATCAGGGCTTTTATTTATATACTAGAGGCCCAGGGCACAAAATTCATGTATGGGGGTGAGGGCAGGTGTGTGTGTGTGTGTGTGTGTGTCCCTTAGCCCAGCCTGCACCCTCTCCAATCTGGGATCCCTCTCACAATCCAGGACTGCTGGTCCCCAGCCGCTTGCTGCCTGCCTGCCTGATTGCCCCTAACCACTTCTGCCTGCCAGCCTGATCACTGCCTAACCACTCCCCTGCCATTCTGATTGATGCCTAACTGCTCCCCTGCCAGCCCGACTGCCCCTAACTGCTCTCCCCTGAAGGCCTGATTGCCCCCAGCTGTCCTCCCTTGAAGGCCTGGTCCCTCCCAACTGCCCTCCCCTGCTGGCCATCTTGTGTCCACATGGGGGTGGCATCTTTGACCACATGGGGGTGGCCATCTTGTATGCTGTAGTGATGGTCAGTTTGCATATTACCTCTTTATTACATAGGAGGATTTTTTGTACTTGCTAACTGTAGAAGAAAATATTTTTGACTTGAGTGTTATTTAAATTATTCAGACCATGCATATCTGTCTGACCTTTTTTTTTTTGCCATTATTCAGTTTATCCATTATCAAAAATAAGCAGTCTTTGTTGGGATATTTTAACATTTTCTTTTTTAGCCTCTCCCTTTTTACATACTTTTATATCCTATCTAGTCTCATTCTTCTCAGAGATTTGGCACATTTTTGGGGAGGTGGGTGGGTAATGTGAAAATTGAATATCTTTGGAGTTTTACTTTTCTTTCAATTTAACTATAAATTATACAATGGACAGTTTCACATTATGATGTGTCACTCTTTTACTTCTAGAAGAAGAGTTTAATATTATTGAAGGTGCTTATGACCCCTTTGAAGGGTCAAGTTTTTAATATTTAATATAGTGAATATTTATTTCATCTACAGCCAAAAGTGACACTTTATAACTTTTAGGAAGAGAACTTAGAGAACTTCAGCTGCAAGCTTTATCCTATGATCAAATTGCTTTAAAAATGACAACAGTCAAACCTCAGTTCTCCAATGTCTCCCATCTAGAATAGTTAGGTTCTCAACCAAGTTTTTCATGGAAAAAATGTCTCAGTTGTCAAACAAAACTTTGGTTCTCCATTGGATAACCCTTTCATGGTGATACCTATATGACCAGTCATGGGTCTCTCAGTTGACAAAGGAGAGAATGCATGAGTATGAGTCAGTTTACCACTAAACCTTATGTTTTTAATATCTTAGGAAATTGTGCTGTGAATATTTTCATGTTTTTTTGCTTTTGTTGCTGCTTATTACTAAGTAGTACAGTAAGTTCATGGTCTAAGAAGGTTAGTGATAGCAGCAAAGTGAAAAGGGATGTTGTGAGAACAATGGTAGAGATTCAAAAAAATAATTGCAAAGTATGATAGAAGTGTTCATTTGTGTGTCTAATATGGCTACTGAGTATGCAATGGCGAAATAGACAATTAGCACAATATTAAAACACAAAAAGGCCATCAAGAATGTTGATGTTGCTAAGGGTGTGAAAGTGCCCGGAAAACAGCAATCACACATAAGTGAAAAAGCTTAAAACAGAAGAGTCATTTAGGGGTCTGGAAGGGACTAATTCAATTTACATTATTTCTAATGGGAAAAAAAATCAATTTTTTAATAAATCATTTCTTGAACAGCCTTCTGGAATGAATTAAGTTTGAGAACCAAGGTTCCACTGTATTTCTGTCACATATAACACATACTTTAGTTACTTATTTACACAACATCAAAGATAATTATAGCTTAGTAAGACAGAAGGAAACTTGACAAAAATAGTAGACATAGAAAGTTAGGTATTTTCCTGCAGGGTTTTTTTTTTTAATACAAAAATTGGAGAAACAGTATTACAGATATTTCAATGGAAACATTAATTTTATGTGTTCACTAATTTTCCAGCAGTATAAAAATTATGAAAGCCCCTTATTCATACTCTGTTGGAGTAACTCTTCATTTCTTTACACATCACTAACATGTAAGATATATGTATACAGTTTTATTTAAATTGCATCATACCATATATATTGAGCTTTATGCCTTACAGGTTAACTAAGTTTAATTTTCGCAAATTGATGAAAGTATGATGTTCATATTTTGACAGAATTAAAGAACAGACTTTTAAGGGAAAAAAGAACTTTAACAGATTTTCTAGTTGAATATCTTCACTGTCCAAGTAAAACTAAGCACCAAAAAGTAGCTAGCCCAGGACTACACAAAATAATCCTCTATAATAAAAGCCTAATATGCTAAGTGTCCAGTCAGCCAACCAGTCAAAGTGTAATATGCTAATGATATGCTATGATGTACACTGACCACTAGGGGGCAGATAGTCAACTGGTCAACCAGTCGCTATGATGTTCACTGACCACCAGGAGGAAGATTCTCCAACCAGTAGGTGAGCCTACTGCTGGGGTCTGATCGATAAGGACTAAGTGAAACAGGCTGGACATGCCCTGGAGCCCTCACGTGGCCCCCCCATCCCAGCTGGCCAACCTCTTGCATCCCTCCTTAGCCCCGATTGTACCAGTGGGGTCCCTTGGTCTGACCTGTGCCCTCTCGCAATTCAGGACCCCTCAGGGGATGTCAGAGAGACAGTTTTAGTCCCATCCCACAGGCCAGGCCAAGGGACTCCACTGGTGCATGAGTTTGTGCACCTGGCCTCTAGTTAGTAATAAAGGTAGGTAGAAAACCCATGTCCAGACCTTGAGAGTACACTATTGATTTTAATTTTTAAAATTATCTTATTCAGGCATATGGTATGAATTTGTTTTAGTAGAAAATTCACTTTCTCATTTTATTTTGTATAGGTTAATATAATGTTACTGCTTTTTTATTGCTGACCTATCTATCACTGATGCACTCAAAAAAAAAGCAAGGTAAATAGCAGAAAGAATTTACATTAAGGTTTAGGTAACTCAAATAACTGAAAACCTGCCTCAATAGGTTATACAGTGGTACCTCGAGATACGAGTTTAATTTGTTCCATAACCTTGAGGCGTGGGAAACTATGAGACGCTCGAGTCGCTCGAGTCACGGTAAACTGGTGGATCCTGTGCAGTCGGCAAATCCACGCGATTACTCCTATCTCAAATGTTGCTCGCTCCATGGCTCCTATCTCAAAAATCTCGTATGTTAGGGCACTCGTATCTTGAGGTACCACTGTATTGATATTTAAATGATAGAGATATTTAAAGTGCTCCTTTACACTAAGAAGTCATCAAATCAAGGTATTATAATCAAATATTGATTAGTTTCAATTTAGGCATATCGAGCAGGAGTCATCAAACATTCTGTAAAGGTCCAGAGAAATAGTATTTTCCACATGTCTCTAGTGCAGTCTTTAAAAAAAAATTGTTTTTTTAGAACTCTTTTATAAAGTAAAAGCAGTCTTTGCTTATACAGGCTGTACAACAAAAACAGGTGGTGGGCCATATTTAGCCCATGAGCTGCAATTTGTCAATCCTAATCTAGAAAAGTAATTCCTATGTTGGAATTACTAGAATCTCAGCACTTTAGCTTATGAGAACTACTTTATGAGATAAAGGGGAATATATAAATTAATGGAAAAGAATAAAGAAGTGGCTTTGAATTTGGGGAGAGAACCTTAAGATACTGCCTTTTTGATACATAAAGCATAGCTTTATCTTCCTTTTATAATGTTTAAATTTAGGTATGAAGCCTATTCATGCTGCAGACAAACAGCTGCTTATAGTGGCAAATGCCCACATGCATTGGGACCCAGAGTATTCTGATGTGAAACTCATCCAGACCATGATGTTTGTCTCAGAGGTTAAAAACATTCTGGAGAAAGCCTCTAGTAGGCCTGGCAGCCCAACAGCAGATCCTAATTCCATCCCGCTGGTGCTATGTGCAGATCTGAACTCATTGCCAGATTCAGGTATTTATAACATCATTTCCTATTGCTTTCAGTTTTGCTTTTACTTCTACTTGAAAGGCCAGTTAGCTCTTAACTTTTGAGTAGAGAATTTCTCTTCTAAGTTAGGGAGTGTATCAGTAAGAATCCTGTGGATGGGACATGGGCAAATGATATTTTTTTTTATTCTACTAGGTGTTGTGGAATATTTAAGCAACGGAGGAGTAGCTGACAACCATAAAGACTTCAAGGAACTAAGGTACAATGAGTGTCTTATGAACTTCAGCTGCAATGGAAAGAATGGAAGCTCAGAAGGGAGAATCACACATGGCTTCCAATTGAAGAGCGCCTATGAAAATAACTTGATGCCTTACACCAATTACACCTTTGATTTCAAAGTGAGTGATTGCTCTGGGCTGCTGTAGAAGTTATTTTAAATATAAACATGACAGGAAAGGTTTATATTGTGCTTAATTGCATAATCTTCAGGAATTTTTAGATTCTTAGAATGTCTTGGCTGAGTATGCACCTAATGTAAAAGAGGTTTTTTAGGTTTTGTGATTGTTATTCTTGACTTGAGAGTTCTTTTTAAATCCTTATTTGTTCAAATTTCAAATAATATTTGGTAACAGAAAAAACTACTAAAATGCTTACCAGGCACTGGGAGCACTTACATTTATTAATATAATTAAATTTCACCTGTGCATACCATCCCTAACTTTCAGTAGTGACCCACATAATATGCAATCTGATTTAGCTAAATTCACCATGAGTGACTTTATATAGTATTCTCTTAAAATTTTATTAGTACTTTTCATTGATATCTTATTTATATTTAAGTATTTAGGTTTCTTTAAGCGACGTTTGTACTTATGTAGTCACACTAAAATATTCTCAGGCAGAGAAAATAGGAAAGATATTTCTATAGATGATCTATTGTGCAAGACCAATTGTTCTTTAGAAATATATTGACTGTAGTGGTTTTCTATAGTAAATCCTTCTCCCTTCGCTGATTTTCTGATCATTCTTTCTGCCTATAGCTCCTTTATTTGTACCTCTGTTTGATTTTCCGGCATTTCAGGCATCTATCCTGAAATCTTATGCTGTCCTGAAATACATAGATGTTAGGAAGTGGTTTGATGTAAGAAGCCTAGAGGGAATTTAATAAAATACTAAAACAAGTTTATGAAATGGGCACTTAAATCTCCAATAACCTTTTTCCATTTTCAGTGCTTGTTACCCCTTTCTAAGAAACAAGTAGTAGGAAAACAAAAGGAAATTAATGTACTGATGTTATTAGTCTGCTTTTGTAATCATGAAGTGGAAAAAAATGTTTAGAAGTTGAATCTAATTTTTAGTATTTTTGCTCTTAGAGTAGATGATAATATCCAATGATTGTTGGTTTTGTTCAAATCACTCATATGCAGTGATGTTCTAGTAAATATTTAATAGCTAGTTTTCGGGGGAAATGAAGCCCTAATCTGTAGTGTTTGCTGAATTCTGTGGTATAAGTACTCCCTCTATAGTAGATTTCAAACTTTCAATATACTACCATTGATTACAGAGTTGGGGTGAAGTGCTAAGAAAGCAGATACTAGCCAACTCTTACACACTATTACTCTTGTGTAAGTTTGAAGGAAAACCTTCAGATTTAATGATACATAATTTACTATAGGTTAATTCCTATTTTTGTGACTGTAGTGATATATACTAAACACACATACACAGACACAGAGTGTGATACATCTCTGCCAGCACAGTCCCAGTAAACCTAAAATAAAGTTCCCCAAAGTAAGTGCTACTAATTCTATAACTTTTATTGATGTTTTGGTATTTGTTTAGGCAAAAAGACCAAATCATTTCTATCTCCTCTAGGCTTCCATAAAGGTTACTTTTTCATAAAGTTTAAATTAGAGAAACAAAATTTGATGTATTACACATCTTCCTCAGTCATCTGAATTATTTTTAAATCCTTTGTTGATGTTTTTCAAAAGATCTTACATATGTTTTAAATAAAAAATGTTACTGAACTATTTACATTGCCCAAATAAGTATAGTTCAAGAACCAAGAGAGTGTTTGCCGAGACCAGTTTGGCTCAGTGGATAGAGCATCGGCCTGCGAACTGAAAGGTCCCAGGTTCGATTCCGGTCAGGGGCATGTACCTTGCTTGCGGGCACATCTCCAGTGCGGCGCATGCAGGAGGTGGCTGATCGATGTCTTTCTCTCATCGATGTTTCTGACTTTCTACCCCTCTCCCTTCCTCTCTGTAAAAAGTCAAAAAAAAAAAAAAAAAAAAAAAAAGAACCAAGAGAGTGTTTGATGTTTGGATATGTAGGATAGGATGAGAAAGAAGGAGAGCTATAAAAACCTGTGGGAAAGAGGAAATAATTAGTTCTATATCAATATTGAAAGCAATTAGTAAAAACAGGTAGGTAATGGCAAATATTAAAATGACCTGTGATTAGCATTAAATACAGACCCAAATGCGGTATCCAATCATTGCAGCAGTGGAGTGTTAAGTTTTAATTACTTGATTTAGCATTTGTTTACTTTCTCAGTTCTTGAATAAGTTAGAAATGTAGAAAAGTTGTACTTAGAACTCAGATTCATTTAATCTAGAACTGATTTGAAAAGGGTAAACAGGAGTATTACTTTTAGACCAAGCATTTTAGTGAGTTTGGGCTGCTATAACAGAATACCATAGACTATATGGCTTACACAAAGACAGATTTATTTCTCACAGTTTTGGAAGTTGAAAGTATAATATCAGAGTGTCAGTATGGTCAGGTTCTGATAAAGACCCTTTTCTGAATTGCAGATAACTCCATCTTATATCCTCTCATGGCGGAGAGGGCAAGAATGTTCTCTGGGGTCTCTTATAGAGCACTAACCCCATTCATGAGGGTTACATCTTCATGATCTAATCACCTTCTAAAACCATCACATCAGGCATTAGGATTTCAACATATGAACTTTGGGGTTACCCAGTCATTTAGTCAAAAAGTTGAATAAACAACTTCACTCAAAATTGCTGCTGCTGCTGCTGCTGATCTCTCCACCCTAAATCTAAGGTCATGCCTAAACTATTTAATGAAAAGATAGTTTCCTATATCAAGTGTTAAATTATTAAATATCCTATCTAATGAAAAAGTAATATGCAAGTTGACCATACCTCCGGTACACCCACAAGCCATACCCACCAGCCAATCAGAGTGAGTATGCAAATTAACCCAACCAAGATGGCTACAGCTACAGAAAGAGCAGGAGGGAGGCTTGGGTTGACCCTGGCAATGGAGGAAGCCAAGCTCTCTGCAAACCCAAGCCCACACAGGCCTCCTCTTAAGCCAACAAAGTTTCAATGGCTGTTCAAGTAGAAGGCTTGGCTCCACTTCAGGCTACAAAGTTTTAATTGTAGAAGATAAATAAATCCCAGATACCAGGGCCTCTGCTTGGGTTGCCAGGGGGCGTGGCTGGCCTGCAAACCACCACAGACCCCTCGCCCAGGCCAACCCAAGCCCCAAGAGAACACCCACTCTGATCCAGGACACTCTTTAGGACAAAGCAGCTGACCCTCCCACCCCCTTCCCTGTGCACCAGGCCTCTATTCTATCTAATAAGAGTAATATGCAGATTGACCATCAACTTCAACACACAAGATAACTGCCCCAATGTGGACACAAGATGGCCACCACAAGATGGCCAGCAAGGGAGGGCAGTTAGGAGGGACCAGGCCTGCAAGGGAGGGTAGTTGGGGATGATCAAGCCTGCAGGAGAGGGTTGTTAGAGGCAAACAGGCTGACAGGGGAGCAGTTAGGCATCAATCAGGCTGGCAGGGGAGTGATTAGGGCAGAAGTGGTTAGGAACAGTCAGAAAGGCAGGCAGGTGAGCAGTTGGGAGCCAGCAGTCCTGGATTGTGAGAGGGATGTCCAACTGCCCATTTGGACAGTTTGTAAACGGGCAGTCAGATATCCCTCAGATTGGAGAGGAAGCAGGCTGAAGGACAAACCCTCCACCCCCTCCCTTGCACGAATTTCGTGCACCAGGCCTCTAGTCTATACTAATAAAAGGGTAATATGCTAATTTGGATGCCTTCCAGACACCTGTCCTGACAAAGCCTGGCCCAGGAGAAGCTGCCCATGGTCCTGGGAGAAGCCACCTGCGGTCTTTGGTGCCTGTGGCTGCGGTGCTGTGGCTGACCAGGCAAAGCCGCCCGCAGTCCTGGCTACCTGAGGCTGACCCCAGCTGAGCCACTGGGGGTCCTGGAGCCTCTGGGGCTCCTAGGTGCCTGCGGCCAGCCCAGGCCAAGCCACTGGTGTTCCCTGAGCCACCTGGGATCCTGGGTGCCTGCAGCCAGCCTGGGCTGAGCTGCCAGAGATCCTGGGTGATTCGGATGACCAGAGGAAGGGAAGCCCAGGTCCCACGTGTCTACAGCCGGTCACAGGGAGAGAATCCCTAGTCTTGGGTTTGGGGGCTGAGGCAAAGGTGGTTAGGCAGGTTAGGGGAACAGCTAGGGGCAATCAGACTGGCCAGGGAGCAGTTAGGGGTGATCAGGCTGGCAGGCAGGTGAGCATTTAGGAGCCAGCCTTCCCAGATTGAGAGAGAGATGTCCGACTGCTAGTGCAGGATTGGGCCTAAAACTGGCAGTCAGACATCCCCTGAGGGGTCCTGGATTAGAGAGGGTGCAGACCCCACTGAGGGGACCGACCCCCCTCCCTCTGTGCACAAATTTCATGCACCAGGCCTCTAGTATGGTATATAATTTTCTCACTTTTTTTTTCTTTGCAAAACAATGCATAGCATAATTTTAGTTCATAAGCTTTTTATTGTTTTTACTTTTCTCTCTAATACAACTCTACAGGCATAATATAGTGTTTATTAATATAAAGTTACTTTTTCATGGTATAATCTTTTGTAAAAAAGAAATAATGTGAATAAAAAAAGGTTAAGAATAATTAGTTTATAACCTCCTTTGTGAATATGATACAATGGATAAATGTATGTGCATATGTACAAATATTTGGACAGGTTCACAGACTTGACCTTGCTAAGTGTTTTGATTTGAGCTTTTAATCTGATTTTTCAAACTAAGAGAATAGTTACAAATGATGCCTCCAATTAAATACATCTTATGTCATCTTGGGTGGTGGGCACACAGTACAATATACAGATCTTTTAACATAGAAATATACACCTAAAACCTATATGATCCTATTAACCAGTGTTGACCCAGTAAATTTCATAAAAACATTAAGTAATTTGGGGGGAAAATTCACCTTTCTGTAGTGTCTACCATTTTTCTCTGAGTTTGCAAAGGATTCTAACTAGCAGCTGAAGTTCATAATAACAATCTAATTGAACCTTATTTTACCCATTGTCAAGACAACCAGATGTACAGGTATTTGGCTTTTGAAAATTATGGATTATTCTTGTATAAAGCTTTTCTTTTTTCTAATTATATGTTTTTCTCCTTTTTTCCCCCCAATTCCCGATCTCTTTTCAGGGCGTAATTGACTACATTTTCTATTCCAAGACTCATATGAACGTGCTTGGTGTCCTGGGGCCTTTAGATCCTCAATGGCTGGTTGAGAACAACATCACTGGGTGTCCACACCCACACATCCCTTCAGACCACTTCTCACTGTTAACACAACTTGAACTCCACCCTCCACTCCTGCCTCTTGTCAATGGTGTTCACTTGCCTAATCGGAGGTAGTGGAGTACTGCCCCGCAAAGACGGGGATCTATTGCTATGGACCTGTACAGTTGTAAATCAAAGTATATAGGAGTGAAGTATGGCCATCCTTAAGCTGCTTCTTCAGGTTCCTTTCATTATGTGTTTGCTATAAGATTTTGTACATTTTTGTGCATATTGGCATCATTTGGCACTAGAGCTGGAACCAAAGTATTACTCTTTCCAAATTTTTAATTTATAACATGTTTTTAAAATCGACCTTCTTCATACTATATTAAGAGTCAATATTCGTAATTGATAAATCACCAATTTGAGGCCCAACAACAGTATATTTGTTTTTCCAAAACAAATATTTTCCTTTAAATGGTTTCAAATGAGCCAACCATTTTTGTAAAAGGCAAATTTTAAAAACGATGTAAGATTTTAAACTTAATGGTATGCCTTGCAGGGAAAACTTTCTTGAATTTCTGTTTTCCATTATAACAAACTGATTTTTGGCTCCCAAAGTCATTTGTACATTAACAAAGCATTTACATTTACTAGATCTGTACATAAACTATGATATAGCCTATAGCCATAAGAAAAATTAAAGATGGTTGCACAATATGCTTTCAAAATCAAATAGTTAACTGCACATGACAGTTTGTTGGACAAACATTTTTTAGTTTGTTTCACTCTGAATTTTGTTCCCCTTTTAGTTATAGACATTGAAAGTATTAATTTTAAGCCAGACTCTCCAGATTACTTATAGGGAAACAGCAGGTAATTTTTACTGCCACACATTTTGAAAATAGAAATTTTGGTATATTTAGGAAGCCCACAAAATTAGTGTCTAGTATTTTTCATTATTCTCATCTACCTTTTTCTGCCTGGTTGTGTTGGGAAAAAATATGTATTATATGATATATGTCATTTTTGCTGGTATAGTCAAATGTTTAAAAAATAACTACTGAATGAAATGGCCCTGATCAAAGTTTTAGAAGATGAAAGCTGTCCAAGTATTTAATGTGTTTCCCAAAGTAGGTCAAGTGGCTATTGGTTTTGGCTTTTGGGGGCAACAATAAGAAGAATTTGGGAGAGAAAGAAACAGGGAGTAGTTGAAAACCTTGGATCATTTTTCCTGACTCTAGTTGCCAAATGGCCATTACATGCTTTAAGTCTTTGTTTCTATTGTCTGTCAGGGTTGAATTAAGAAGCTACTGGTTTATTCCCAACTCTTGATGTTCTTTAGATATGTTGGAATCTTTTTTTTTTTTTCTTTTGCCCATGAGGGGCCAGTTGAAAATCTATGACTCGAGGCAGTGAAGATAATATCATTTTCTGGGGGGGAAATTGGTTGGCTACTTGATGTTAATTATGGCACAGTAACAGGAAAAGGTTGTGTCTGTGTTTTTAAGTTTTTCTTTATTCTGCTTTTTTGCTGCTATAAAAGTTTTCTGAATTTATATTTTAAACTTTTCATGCACTTTACTGTTTCTAGTCTCAAAATGTGATATTTTTAATAAACAAGAAATTTTCCATTATGTGAATGAAATTTTAAAATAAAATAGCCTATATTTGTGTCTCACTAATATATAAAGTACAAGTCAAATTTAAATTATTTAATTAGTTTTAAATGTATACAATTAGTCTCCTCTTTCAAACCTGACATCTTAGGCTGTTTTATTAGTCTTAAATGATGCTTTTCCTTTGGTTATTTCATACTAATTTCTTCCATAGTAAATCAGGCTATAGAATATAGTATTTCCCTGAAGGGTAATTTTAATGGGATGAGGGTGGTGGGATGATGTGATACCACATATGGGATTGCATCAGAAGGTTTCTGTAAAGCCTAAACTCCCTTTTAAAAGTGCCTAGTGATGAGGCATTGTTTGTCATCTATTAAAATTGGAATGTCATTGTAGTTGAGTGAAGTTTGATGTAAATAAAATATTCTTTTAAAAATGTTAAAATATCAGAAGAAAAAAACACACAAAGAGACAACCCTTAAGATGACAGATTTTCCTCAATGTGCAGGTATCCCTTCTTATATACCTCAAGCATTCAACATCTAGCCATGCAAATTGATTACCTGAAGTATAGTACTGGAAAGTAGAATAGCATGAAAAACTTAATTTTGTGGACATTACCTTTTTTTGTAATCAGCTACTGTATGTGTTATTTTAAACCTTTTGTTTTGGGTGGTTTTCTGCTTTGGAGGTATATGCACTAACAAAACATTTTCCTCCTTTCATATATGCATGTTAATTAGCAATGTGAGCAATATTTCCTACCATACTTCACTCCCAATATTTTTTGAGATGTTTGTATAAAATGGAATTTAAAGTTCACTTATGATTGTATATGAACCACAGAGGAGCCCATTTATTAATAAAAAAACTTTTTTAATAGTTAAATGTAGAGGGAAAATAAAATTTGGGAAACATTGTAAACAGCTTAAGTTTATTTTGTGTATGATCGAGGCACTCTGTTGCAGGAAGGTGTGTAATTGGGTTCTCTCTGCTTCCAAATGCACTCTTTCAGACCATTCATTATCCTGTGTATTTTTAATGTGGTTTTAATAAATGTTGGTAGTAGCTTTGTTGAAGTAGGTAATTGTGTTATGTTTTGGGTGGCACACTTACTTGGGGCATGGTGACCCAAATTTCATGTGCACGGTTTCCCTTCGGCCCACTGCCCAACCTTCACGTACCCTTCACCCTCTGTTACCTTTGTAAAAGGAGTGGTATCTGTTTGAGCTGCCAATTCAGATGATCAGAAATGCTGCTCTCCTCAGTATTGTCTTGTTAAAACCCATGCCATTTGGAACTTTGGCAGTGACAAGCCAAAAAAGGAAGAGGTGAATGACATATGGTATATATTCAGTGAGAATAAAATATTTATGCTCATATGCTTTCTAGTTCTTAGAATAAGTTAATAAGCTTTATGCCATTGGGCTGCTGCATATTTTAACTGACGATAAAGGAAAATTTGGGCATTTTTAGATTGTGCTAATGTGTTTTTTTAACTGTTAAATATGATTTCTGGTATTTATCTAAGAACTGGAGCGTTCTTTACATTTATTAAAACAGTGTTGTTTGAGGAAAGGAAAACTGCACTGTTTGCCGTTACAGCAGCCATGCAAGTGCATGTGAAGTCACCCATTTTTCTCAGGCATCAGTATCCGCCTCATAGCTTTACACATCGTGATGGGGAATATCGCAGCATCCTCAGGACTGACATCTGGGAAAGGCTCAAGTCCCTTACTGCTCCTTGCTTGTTGACTTTGTTTTAAAATATTGTGCCTGGTGTCAACTTTTAAGCAACAGCACTGCCTAAAAGCAAGCAGAGAACAGAATCCCAGCACCATTCTATAGGCAACTTTTTAGAATTCAGATATAGTAAATCTGTTCAAGATTTATGATGTTTTATGTAAAAAATTTTTGTACAATGTAGCTGAATGTTTTTGTTTTTCATTTCCTTGATGTAAGGCGTGTGAACGATTGTTTGAATATCACATGTTAAAGTCAGGTATGGCACAATGGGTTCTGAGACCAGCTTTCCCCCTCCCATTTGCCTTGTTCCAAACTCTTTGTTTTCAAATTACTCTTCTGGTATTCATAGGCAAATATTTAATTTTGCTAATAAGTATCCTGTGTGAGTGTATTAAAGAAGCCACTGTGTTTTAGTGTTGTAGTTTGCAGAAATATAAAGCTTCATTTCTAATTTGTCCCTTTTCTTTGGTGTCTTAAAGTTATATATTAAATGCCAGAGAAGCAAGGAGAAAGTTGAACGATATCTGAGGCTTATATCATTTGATTCCATGATGGGTTATATTAGAATTGAGGATGTGGCACATTAAAACTGGAACATGGGCAAATGGATTGTGATCCATTTAAAAGTTGTATCTCCTAAGTATAGTCAAAACGGTGAAAATTTAAGTTCATTGAATTTCTAAGAGTTTCTAAAAATCACTAATGCCATCTATACTTTCGAATCAAATAGCAGGGCATAGAGAAAGCACAAGAAAAATATAGGTCAAATGTGTTCAATACAACCAGAGACATGGTTCATCATTTCTAAAATTAAGGGTAGATGCTCTAGCAATAAAAATCAACTGTGTCCCAATATTTACTTGTTCCTAAGGTCTTATATTCTGAGTTTCTGAGGGATTTTAATAGCTTTGTAAAATACATTGACTAATTAGTAGCTTCAGTCACAGAAAACATCATCAGTTTCTGATACCTTTGGCAGGCCATGAAAATAATGGTTTATAGCAAGCAAAGACTTTACAGCACATTTTCAAAATAGCATTCATCCATGATTATATTTGGACAGAAATGTGAATTTTCACATTTGTAAGGCAGTCTCTTTCCCACCTACCCTCTTCTTAAAAGAAAAAAAAAATCACCTTTCTAAATGTGTGTAAAAAGATTTGTTTAACCCTTCTGAATTGTATCATTTTTATAGGACCCTGAATTATAGGTAGACAAATTAATTAGGGAAATTAGAATATTTTTCTAAGCCAGGAACTTCAGCTAAAGTTTTGAAATTGTTTGAAACACAGAAGAGAAATTTTATACTATGGTTGCTTTGAATGATTCAAAATTTTTAATAGCATCATGGTCACCAATTTGAATTCAAGCATAAGTAAATTAGTACATCTATACCTTGGCTTATTTACCAAAGTTGTACTCTGTTTAAGAACAGGATGCCAAGAGCATCCATCTTTCATTTTACAGAATATGTAAATTTTTATTGAGTAAATACCACTTAAAGCTTAAGGATAAAAAGAAAACTCTTATACCTATACTGCAGAGTATTCTGAATAAGATCCACTGAAAGGGGAAAAAATTCAAACATTTCTTTTTAAGAAGGTGGTAAGGGGGTACATGCATGTTTCTTGTTTTAACCAAATACCCTCCTTATGTAAGTTTAAGTCACAGGTCCTACAGCCAGAAATAGGGAGACACCAGGAAAAGCAAGCTTTATTAATCTAGTTAGGTTTTTTTTTTTTTCTTTTTTGCATAAGTTTGGTTAGACTTGGGTTATTCTTGGAACCAAAGGAAAAGAAGCATGTTGAGGTTTTATTCAACAAAGATTTTGCTATTGAAGCAATGGAAGTTTTTAAGTAAAATAGTGTTTACTTTCAAAGCATATGAAATAAGGACATTTCTGCCTATTAAATGTTAATTTTTATGGAACATAAATATAAATTCAGCATTATATTGAAATTAAGTTGTGTCATCAGAAATAAATCATATTATGAAAAGGATATGCGAATGCCAAGTGATATGAATTCTTTTGGCATTGGTACATTCAGCTTTCAGAAACTTTCAGAAGACATAGTTTAGTTATTTTTTTATACCAATTTCCCCAAATTTAGATAATTTCCCTGTTTGGTATGTCTGTTACTTTTAACTCTGAAGCATAAAAAGTGGTCCTTTCTTGCTCATTTCAGTTTTGTGTTAATTCCTCATTACTGGTATATGACTGTTTCTTTCAAGCTATCAATGGTTATATGTACCACATTTGTTTAATTAGTTATCTTAGCTCACACGATTGGCTCAGCATTGATGTGTCAAATAATGGCTTTGCTTCTTACTGAATAAGCTTAGTTTCCTGCTACTTGTTTCAGTCTTGATGCAGTAAGTGATAAAATAGTCTGGGTGTGTATGCAGAAACTGTACTGTCCTTTCTCTGCTTAACTTGCTAAAAATATATTCCCTTACCTGTGAAATTCCTGAGCGGTGCTCTGCCAACTTTTGGAGGAGGCTTTGGATGGCTGTGTTGCTGCACACTGGATCTGAAATTGTTGTGGCAAATTTCTTAAACACCAGCAGCACTGAGAAGTGCACTATGGGCATTCGTACAGTTGTCCAAATGCAAGCAATTCTTTCATCTAGGAGAAGCAAAGGAATAGAGTTTATTGGAGCACTTGGAATATTTTGAGGAAGATGAACATTTCAACTTTGCTTTTATCTCTAGTCGGGTGGTATGAATGGAGTCTGTTCGTTTGTTTTAAGACAAAGAGTGTGTATGTACCTTTTCTCTGAAAGGACCAGGCGTTGGTCACATTCACCATGGATTAATTTGTATTTTCTATTGTGATTTCTTTTGACTATAAAACAAGTGCCAACTCATTGTCCATGAGATGACCTCTTTGACTCAGTTTACCATTTGAATTGGGAAGGGTTCATTTATTTTCAGTACTTGGCATTAAATTGATTGTTTTGCATACATTTGAGTCATTCTGTGGCCTATAAAGTGTTTTTGTAACTAAATTAATAGTTGAAAGCAAAGCACATGAGTTTAAAACTGAGCAGGTTGTTTTGGTATTTCCCCCCTTGAATACTTGGTAGTTTCTATTGATATTATTCCAGAACAAATCTGTTTTTACATTGCATATTTATTTTGCTTTTGTTCTAAAAAAAAGAAAAAAGTCTAGTACTAAATTAATTTGTTATTGTATTCTAATCAGTTTAAAATCTAAGATTTTCCTTTCTTAAAATTAGATTTAATGAAGTGCCATGTAATTGTAGCTTACTAGTGTTTAATGTTTAATAGATTGGTTCTGTAGTGTTTTAATCATTTAACACTGTCATCCCTGGAGAAAGTGGTTCTACTCTTACTGAACACATTCTCCTTGACAAAATCACCAGCTGATTTATTTTTCTATTTATTACAATTAAACAGTTGATGAGGTCTGAATCTTGACCAAGCTGCTCAGCTGAAATGTTTTTCACAATAGACACTGTACAAAATGTGTGTGCAAAAGGACACAGTTGGGTGGTAGTATTTTTTCATTAATGTGAACATTGACTAAACAAAGCAGTCCTGCCTTTTAAATCCGTGGCAGCTCAGAAGGGAGGTGCTTAAGAACCTTAACTATTATGTCAGATGACAAAATACTTTTTTCCATTTTGGAGATTGGGTACTGCTCACACATGATGTATAGGGCTAAATATATGCTTGTTTCCTTGCACCTATGTACTTCCCTTCTC
>PVJN01003933.1:0-95332 GCA_004026805.1 Lasiurus borealis | reverse complement strand
GCAGGCCCAGTCACCCCTGTGGGCCCAGTCACCCCTAACTGCCCTCCCCTGCTGGCCTGATTGGCCACTACTGCCCTCCCCTGATGGCCATCTTGTGGCAGCTATCTTATGTCCACATGGGGGCAGCCATCTTATGTGTTGGAGTGATGGTCAGTTTGCACATTACCCTTGTATTAGATAGGACTAGAGGCCCAGTGCACGAAATTCATGGAAGGGGGTGTCCCCTCAGCGCAACCTGCACCCTCTCCAATCTGGGACCCCTCAGGGTATGTCCAACTGCCGGTTTAGGCCCGATCCTAGGTTCTGGCCTGGTCACCCCTTACTGCCCTTCCCCTCCCCCACCCGCTGGCCTATTTGCCCTAACTGCACCCCCTGGCGGCCTGGTTGCCCCTTACTGCCCCCCCCTCCAACCCCCTACCGCTGGCCTGGCTGCTCCATGCAGCCTGCTGCTCGGTAGTTTGGTCACCCCTCACTGACCCCCCTGCTGACCTGGCCACCCCACACAGCCTGCTGCTAAGTCGTTTGGCTATCCCTTACTGACCCCTCTGCCAGCCTGGTTGTCCCTTGCAGCCTGTTTGGTTGTGACAGTCGCTTAGGCTTTTATATAGATAAAAGGGTGTCTGATTGAAGCTCCCCCTCAACACACTCACAATTATTTTCAGTCATTAAGACACCTGCAAAGGATTCAAGGCCTTGACACTGAAAAGTGAGAGAGAGCAAATAATTGTAGAAATAGTCTGAGAATTCTCAAGAAGGTTTGGAAGCTGGACAAGAGCAAAGGCAAGAAAGTAGTTGGCAGGCTTATATTTTACCAATTGTTTGGTCTAGCTGAGTCAATTCAGGCTTAGAAAAGTGACAAATTTCACTTGTAAGTACTTAAAAAAATAAATAGAACGACTCCTTTTGTGGTTCCCTGGTCACCATTTTCTCTTCTGGAAAACAAAGCGGCGTGACTCAGACTGTTCGAGCTTGTGAAGAGACTTCAAGGACAGTGAAGATTCTCTCAGCGCCTCATTAAGTGTCTCAGTTCTCAAACATCCCTTATTTTGTATTCTGCTGCTCATCTTTTGTACAACCTCTTTGTTTCCTAGTTTTAAACTTCAGTACTACTAAGTTATTTACTTTAAAAATTATTCCTGGAAAAACGGTGATTTAATATCCAGATTTATAATACTAATTATAAGGGACCTTGAATATTTTGTTGCATTTACAAATTCCTTTAAAAAACCAATTTAAAAAATTCATAACAGCTTCATTCCTATTAGCCCCAAAGTGGAAACAACTCAAATGTCCAGTGACAAATTATAATATATTCAGACAATAATTACTGTTCAGCTAAAACGGGGAATATATTTCTGATTCTTGCATTAATATGAATTTCAATATATCCTATTGAGTGAAAAAGCCAGAGGCGAATGAGTACATACTGTATAATAGCATTTATGTGAAGTTCTAGAGCAGGCAGATGCCAATTAGTGACAGAGGTAAAAAGGGTGGGTGGAAGGGATTGGAGAGTAAGGATATGGAAAGAGATTGTCCTTTATAGCAAGGACCATCAGGTGACAATTATGCAGTTGTAATGCATTTGTTAAAACTCAAGTTCGCTTAAAATCTATGTACTTGTTATGTAAAGTACAATCCAATCTAAAAAGTTACATAGACAGCCACTGAGTGACAAAAATTTATTACCTGTGTCTGAACTCTTGGGACAGAGAGAATGTTAAGTCTCAAAAAAAGATTCTCATAAGAAATTCAGATAAGAAACTTAAGTGTAGAATTCTTAAGCCTGCAAAATACCCACCTCCCCACATAGGTCAACCATTAAAAAAAAATGCTCTCATAAAAATATTCATTGAAACAGGTAACAAAATATTTGTTTTATTGTTATAAAATAAAAAATGGTAGACAAGCATAAGTAGTTAACAGTTCCAAAGTAGAGCAATACAAAAAAATGTAAATTATTGCAGTTTTTAAAGAAAAGTGTAACAGGTATTGTCTAAACTTTTTTGAAACCAAGTTGGCACTCACCAACGGAGTTGAATTTTCTTTTTCCAAATGTCTTAGCACAATTTTGTGAAAGAAAGGTCTAACACCAGAGAGATTAAGTTCAATGACCATTGTGTAAGAAACTCAGACTTAAAGCAAGG
The DNA here is from genome assembly GCA_004026805.1 of Lasiurus borealis. Classification (NCBI taxonomy): domain Eukaryota; kingdom Metazoa; phylum Chordata; class Mammalia; order Chiroptera; family Vespertilionidae; genus Lasiurus; species Lasiurus borealis. The sequence continues at coordinate 93,185 of PVJN01003933.1, read as the reverse complement.
TTAACACACACAACATACTGTCGAAGTAGGAATGGCTTTAAAACAGAAGTTGTTACTGAACATTTCCTAAACGGCCTCTTTTCAAGGTAGTCGAATGGGAACAAGCATGCTACATGTTTGAAAGAAAATAAAAAACACGTATTTACCAAAATTCCCTTTGCCTTGTGTGTAGGCGAGGGTTCAATTAACTTTTTGGGGGGTAAGAGAGTGGACAATACTCATTTCCATGATTTTGTTTCACTCCAGTATGGCTAACTGCAGTCATAATCTGGACTCTCATAAACGAAAAAGAACAGAAAAAGCATGTTACAAACTAGATGCTAAAAGAAATCTTAATGCTAGAGACTTGCTGTGGCGTGGTCATTAGCAACATGACCAAATTGCTTAATACACTGGATCACTTTATAGCAAAGACAAGTAGGAAAGGACGAAGAAAATGAAAATACTGAGACTCAAGACAACACCTTGTTATTCCACACACAGTATTCTCTCTCTCCTCCGAGACACCTGTACTTGTGCCACAGCCCAATTACCTCTGTATTCAGGTAAGCCAGCCCTCTCTCATCCCTTCCCCAAAAGACCTAACCTGGCAAGAAGAACCTGCTGAGTTCTGTCTCTTACTGCTTTTTGCCACCAATTTTCTCAAATAACTATTTACACCAACCTCAGGTGAAAAATAGTTAAACACTGAAATGAAATCAATTACCTTTGTTTTACAGCCACATCTGAATATATTTAAGGAAATTTCTAAGAGTACTAAACTTCTTATTAAGTACTTGAAAATACATATCTTACCTTAGCAAAATCCATAACATCTGTCAGTAAACTTATTGGCACAAATCAGAAAAATAACACTACAAAAACTTTACACTATACCCTTTAAACGTTTTCATGTCATGTAACCTAATTTTATGGTCACTAACCTGAACCTCCTAGTAAGCTACACAAATAATTTATCCTTTAAAAGTTCCTACTTAACTTCAGAGCACATACATGTTGTATTTCATTTTACAATAATGAAAGAAAATTTATTTTAAAAAATCAAAATAAAACACAAAATGGCGAACATACACAAATAGATCCAAAAACAGACTTAAATGTAAACTCCAAAGTAAAAGATACCTACACAAAGCAAGCAAGCACTTTAAACCATCTTCAGCGGTAAAGAACATAGTAAAATGAAAAACCCGAGGAAATGTCAAGATGCCAACAAAATAGAAAATATTGACTGGATCTCTGAAACTACTTTCCAACATAAACTTATTTTAAAAATAATCCTCAAGTATATATAAAAATGGGCACTTTGTGGTGAATTGAGCATATCGTTTGAAAAAATAAGAGCATTTCTTTGCTTCAACGTTATGCATAAGAAACTAAAAAATACTATTCTGCTGACTGCATCATCTATTACTGGGGTCTTAAGTGCGTGACTTCTTTTTTTTTAAAAAAAAATAAGACAAATTAGGGTATTATATATATTAAGACCAAAGGATGACAAAAGGCTAAACCGATCTGAAAATTTTAATCAAGAGAACAATCTTGGATAGTCACAATTACTTCGACTTCAGACTGGTTTTTTAAAAACTCAATTAAACGTGTCTAATTATTAATTGCTAGAGGCTTGGTGCACAACATTCGTGCACTGGGGGTAGGGAGGTCCCTCAGCCTGGTCTGTGCTAACAGTCAGACACCCCTGAGGATCTGCCATGGAGGCGAGAGAGGCTCTCACCACCGCGGCTGGCTGAGTGGCCCTCCCCATCTCTGTGGGAGTGCACTGACCATAATGAGTGTCTGCTTCTATATTGGTGGTCAGTGCGCATCATAGTGACCAGTTGTTCCGCTGTTCACACAATTTGCATACTAGCCTTTTATTATATAGGATAAAAAATTCAGTCTTAATTCATTCCCCTTAGCCATATAACAGATAACTTGTCTCTCTCTTGCCATTTTTGAAACTGAAAGTACAGGTAAGATTTTCTCCTAAACTTCCTCAGAAAGTACCACCAACTGTACAGAAGAATAGCCAAGTATGGTAACCAATATTTGTGGTAATTCATAGTCTCCCAAGGTTAGTATCCCTTAGCCTTATTTAAAATATACAGGAATTTCATATCCAACCAAGAAAACTAACATCAGAATATAAAATAAGTTTTATCAAATATTTGGAAAATCTGCTGTGCAAAATAACAATTTTTTTTTTTACTAGAATATTTTATCCAAATAAAGTACGAGTGTGAGTCCCAGCACCACAGACAGTTTTAAAGAGCACCTTTCCCTTGAAGATCTTAAGTAGAAATATCTAAGTGGCAGACATCAGAGTCCCTAATTAAGATCTTGGCACATGCGTAATCCCATCTAATTGTCCTAACTCATTAGTAAACCTGCACATTTGCCAGAAATTCTTTTAAGAAGCAAGCGCAGCCTTTCTTTGGATAGCGCTGTTGTGCTCAGGGCTGCACCAGATGGCTCCCTTTCCGGAAATACGCGGCTACCATCAAATGCAACACATCCCAGACTTTGCTGGCTGTCCCAAAGCGATATACATAGAAACACGAATATGTGCAAGCACGCCGGCCAGTAACAGCCATCATGAATTCTGCCAAAGGAGAGTTAAGTCAAATTTGAGAATGTGACCCAAACAACGAAGCACTGAGATACCCACTGGCATCACCTGGAAAAGGTTTCATTTGATTGGCGCATTTATGGATTTTGATATTGCACATATTCAATGTAAAGCTTATCAAACTCTAAGGCAACGTGTTCCCCACTCCTGGATTTTGAAATCATTTTGGAGAACTCAAAGAATGGAGAGAAACTGAATATATCTTTCAAAAAAGCAGTTATATCATACTTTAAAGGGAAAAAAAAAGAGTGAGATTATCAAGCAATATTCTTGGGCAAATTTAACACATTCTAGCATGATAAAAAGTTGTTTCTACTAGTTTGAGGTGTTCCTTTGCTAGTCAAATAATAGCGTTTCTGTTCAACTAAAATCTGACCCAAGTCAGGGCAGGCTGCCAAATTTAAGGCAGAAGTCAATTATATCTCTGTATGCATGGCACTACCAAGTTATGGGTTTTCCTGAAGATTCTTTCAAGCAAAGGATCTTACCTTATAAACACATTCTAAACACCAGCTGAAAACGAACTGAGAGCCCATTTTAATTCTACATTGGCTGAGACATTTACTATAATACATTAAAAACTTATCTAGCTGTTTGAGACAAGCCATTAGTTCAGAGCTCTTTGGAAACATACAGAATTCTTTTAAAAATGGTCTTCTTAGCCCTGGCCGGGTAGCTCAGTGGGTTAGAACATCATCCCAATATGCCAAGGTTGTGGGTTTGATCCCCAAGAATCAACCAATGAATGCATAAATAAGCCGAAAAACAAATTGATGTTTGTTTCTCTGGAATGAGAAAAAAATAAATGGGCTTCTTTTTTTGAATTAGAGTTTTGTTTTTCTGGGCCAAGCAATCTTGTCTTTCCCTTTAGATTCCAAAGTTTAGAAAAATGCCCTCGAATGCTTTCTATGGGCTCTAATTTCACTGACACAGGATTGGACAGTTCAAGGATTCTTGAACTTTGATCCCAAGTGGCACACAAAATAATTTTAATTTTTTTCAAAGATAGGGCAACAATTTAACAGTACATTCAATATTAAGATCGATTTGATTTAACAAGTGAGGCTTGACTTACTCTGTCCAAATTCTAACACGTCAAAGTCAGTAGAATGAAAATAATAATGAAACAGAAGAGGCTCTAACTTCTATGTAGACTTGTTGACATACGAAAGCTAGATTAGCATTTTCTTCCTGAACAAACTCTGAACTGCTTTTGTTAAAAAAAATTATATATTTTTTTGAATATTTGCTTTAAAAAGGCATCAATTCCTCTTTATAAGAGTTATTGGAAGTCCAACAATTCAACTAGATAGATTTCTACTCCAAAATACATTTATCTTTGGAAAACAAGGTAACAGTTGTAAAAGCAATGTATTAAGAGAAAACGCAGTAAGATCTGAAACATGGATAAGATACTCACACATGAAAGTGTAAATATAATACACAGAGTCATTCAAATGCACATTTATAAAGAGAATGGAAAGGTACCTAAAATAGCATTTTTATATATAAAATTCTCATATTAAAATATTGCTCATAATAAATAAGAGGTGACATTATGAATTTAACTTCCCTCTTAAAATTTTTTATCTTTAGTAGTTCAGACCAATATCTAAGGTGTCTGTTAACCTTCTATTGTTTTGAGAGGTGAATTACATTAAACTAGGTTTCATAAAAATCACACTGTAACAGTATATTTAAACAGTCATATGTGGTCAAAGTTAGGGAGGACCACTTAGTAATTATGGGGGGAAAAAATTCCCCAAATGATTAACCCTAGAAGACCAGAGTGTGACGATCCGCTTTATCTAACAAAGATGGTCAATACTGCCTCTGAGTTCTGCAAACTTAATGGCCACGTGGCAAGCCTGCCAGACCGGAAGTGGCGGGCATCGGACGTGAGTGTGAGCTTAGTTCCGCTGCTTATGTCAGGTGGGACCTGATTCCCGTTCGCCCCACTTGCAGGCACGGCAACTTGGAATAGTTCTTGAGGAGCTGTTCGATGGCCACGTGGCGGACGTGGAGCTCGGAGGCCAGGGAATCTTTCTCTTGCACTTGGCGTGTCAACTCTTCAAAAACTTCTGTAAGGATTCAAAAAGAAGTGCCATTTTAGTACGCCGAAAGCTAATCCTATGATTGACACTCCAAGTACTTGAACGTGCATGCATTGGCTGAATGTTTGCAATTAAAGTGATTTGATATCGCCCTGGCCGGGTGGCTCAGGTGACTTGAGCATCATTCTATACACCAAAGGTTGTGGGTTCGATTCCCAGTCAGGGCACATATCTAAGTTGTGGTTCATCCCTGTTAGGGCGCATATGGGAGGCAATCGATGGATGTTTCTCTCTCTCTCTCCCCCTCTTCCTTTCTCTAAAAATCAATAGACATTCCCTTGGCGAGGATAAAGGAAGGACAAAAGGTGAATTGACACGATGGAAACAGATCGTTCTAAGGTGTTGCATTCTTTGCACAGTCAGATGGAGAGGGTATTCCTCTTCTCCATCAGGCGAAACTAAGCGTCCTAGCAATGACTACATAGATGCGTAACAGGCATGGTGGTCATATTACTGAGACACTTTTCTCAATTTGAAGGAGAAACAGGTTCAGTCAGTAACTAACATGACGTATGGGAAGTAAGTGCACATTAATGCCTAGGACTGGAAACCCCTCTAAGAGGCTTTGGGATATTCTTTTTAAAAAAACATTTTATTGATTTTGTACAGAGAGGAAGGGAGAGGGACAGAGAGCTAGAAACATCGATGAGAGAGAGACATCAATCAGCTGCCTCCTGCACACCCCCCACCGGGGAGGTGCGGCAACCAAGGTACATGCCTCCGACTGGAATCGAACCCGGGACACTTCAGTCCACAGGCCGACGCTCTATCCACTGAGCCAAACCGGTTTTGGTGGCTTTGGGATATTGAATCTTTGTTCCTACTCTCAAAAATCTCAGGCAAGTAACTTATAAACTATGCTTCATTGCCCCTTATGGATCAGCTCGATGAGAGTAGGACCTTCATATGGTTACTGTGAGGATTCAATAGGAAAGCACTTATCACAGAGTAAGTACTTGACGAGTGTAAGCTGCTATTACTATTATTATTTTACTAGAGGCCCAATGTAGGAAAATCCATGCAAGAGTAGGCCTTCCCTCCCCTGTTGCCGGCACTGGATTCACTCTGGCATCTGGGCTCTGGACTCTTTCCTCCTCCGGCCGACCGCAGGCACCGGACCTGGACTGGCTTCCCTCTGCACCGGCTTCATCGGGAAGGACGCCCGGAATGATGTCCGGTCTAATTAGCATATTACCCTTTTATTATTATAGATTATTCTGAGAGGATGTGCAGTCAAGAAATACTACTTAGCTTTGGGATTATAAAGACGGGAGCTAGAATCTGATACTGAATGAATGCATGATTTCTGGAAGCAATTGTCTCTGAAATGTAGTTTACTCACCGAAATGGGAATAAATTGCAAAAACAAGAACAGAGACAATTGGTGATTATGAACACTAACTATTAAACTATTGGTATTAGCATCGTATTTCTGATGTTAAAGAATCACTAGCTGCCCTAACTGGTTTGGCTCAGTGGAGAGGTTGTCGGCCCGCAGACTGAAGGGTCCCAGGCATGTACCTCAATTGCAGGCTTGATCCCCTGAGCCGCTGTGGGAAGCAACCAATTGACATGTGTCTCTCACATCGATGTTTCTGTCTCTCCCCCTCCCTTCCACTCTCTCTAAAAATCAATAGAAAAATAATCCTTGGGTGAGGAGTAACAACAACAACAAATATATATTTGAAAGAAATAACCCAGGCTGGGGGTGGGGGAGGGAAATGGGTGAAAGCAGAGATGAAGGAAAATTTAGCTATGCTTTTTGTAATAGCTGAAGCTGATGAAGATGGGTCAAGGAGTTCACTATGCTATTCTTAATATTTTTGTGTTTGAAACTGTTCAAAGCCAGGGCTAATAATACCTTAAAGACCTGTTACGGAGTTGACTTGCATAGTAAAATATTAGTAAGAAGGCAGAGATTAAAGTTATAGTCTCCATTTTCACTTCCACTCTAACAGGTTCTAATCCAATTTTCAAATTTAATTGCAGATGAAGCTAATGGTACCCTGTTGTAGGGGATTTTCTGTATCAACATTTTCACAGACATTGATTGTTTACCCTGTATTCGCTGTTGGAGCTTTGCATTCAGTTGCTTTACCTCACCAGAAGTCATCGAATTCACTGAAAAATGAAAATATATTATTATTACAACAATTTGGGAAAATAAGATGCCTACATCACTAACGCAATATCCTATTTTTTAAAAAATTGTAGTTAAAAAAATAAAAATTTGTACTTATCTGCCAACATTCAACACTATCCTAGGACTTATTCATTAACTCCTGCAATGTGGAGTTTTTGAATCCTAACCTCAACCCACAGGAAGAAACAGCTTTTCTATCATTCCCGGTACATCCCCCCTGCAACCAAAGTTTCACTGAAAAGCAGGTAGGTCCACTGGATATACCCCATTTTGTTTCAATTTTTACGAAGTGCCAGTCACGATCCACCAAGTCAGTTTGCTGAAACACCACATAGTTCATGATCCCCAGTTAAGAAACTTTGGAAACAGTCTGAAAAATGAAGTTATCTATCTAGTTATGCAATCTTAGATATGTAGAGTCAAGAAGTTTTATAAAAATATACCCATGGTATATTTTGATTTTAAGTCAACTAAAATTATCTCAGCTCCTGTGAGTTTCTGGAGATGCAGGCTGAATGAGTCACTTTTCCCCCTTTAAACGAACACATTACCTTTGGCCTTCAGTAAAATGTCATATTTTTGCTTTTGAAATGCCACTCCCAGTCAATTATTCTTACAGGGATTAGCAATGTGACAGTGTGTGTGAGCCAATTGTTGAGGCTTTATTTCTAAACTTGATGAAGCCTGAACTTTCTAATTCAGTTTGTTGACTCCATTTATTTAATCATTGAAATGGCAAAACAAATAATGGTAATGCAGAATTCTATTGCATTTGACATACTAAGGAGCATTCCAGAGAGCTGAAGGAGAGTTTTAACTCACCTCATTTTTTTTTTTTCATTTTAGTATAATCTTTAATTACCAAATCAGTGTTTCTACACTAAAGAAATAGAAAATACAAATGAACATAAAAATATGGAAACATTATGTCCTCACTACCCAGGGATTACCCATTTATACCTTAGTCCATATACTTTTAGGTCAATATATATGTATATATGCATTAGTATATGTCTGTATTTTTACAGAATGATGTCATACTATACATATTGTCTTATAACCAGCTTCTTTTATATAACCAGTTCCTATTTCTTTTTTTAAAATATGCATTTTATTGATATATATATTTTTTTGCTTTTATTTTTTTTTAATTAATTTTTTATCACCTCATTTTTTTAATGGGGTGAACTTATTATCATTTAAATGCTTTACCAAATCTATGAGTCTCCAGCAAAATTCCTGAAACATCCCATCTGTAAATATGTAAAAAAAACACAAAACCACCCAATGGAATGCCAACCTCCATCTTTCTCCCATTTCACTTACACTGCTCTCTGCTGTAATGTGGGTGCTGGGTCTGGACACCAGCCTCTGGATTCGAGTTGGGCTCTTCTTTCTTCTGTGCCTGCTGGTGACTCGGAGGCCACAATACACTGTTGTGGCACAAAGTGGCACCCGACCCCTGTAACACAGCGAGCCCGAAGTCCGAGTGTTCCCTCCGCTGCAGTATCCTTTGCGTACAGTCCGAGAGGCCGCCCGCGCCGGCATCCAGCCATTTCGCAGAATACTTTGGTACCTGGGAGTCGAACTGCGGGAGCAGCTTTTTGTCTGGCTTATGCCTGAAATTAAACAGGTGGTGCTGGGCAGGTTTAGAACATTCCGGATCCGAATCCACATCCTTATTTTGTGCGTACTGCACAATCCAGTTTATCTTCTTACTCAAAATGGCTTTGACGTCTTCATAGTAAGTACTTTTTGAAAGTTTAGAGCGAGGACAATCCTGGTTTGCAATCAAATGGTATTTTTCAAAGCAGTCTTTATGGCCCCTTAATGATGTGGTGTGCAAGAGATTAGATTTTGGTATTCCTATTAAAAAAAACAACACAACAAGATGAGAAAATTTCATTTTCTAAATTGCATTAGAAATCTTAGTAGAACACCGAGTCACTGATAATTTGTAAATGAGGGGGAAAATTCCAGAGAAGATTGGTATTAATAACATAAAATATGGTCTAATAATTCTGCTTCAATTTAACTATATGTTTAGTAATGTTCAATTCCTATGAGTAGTAAAGCCTTTTTAAGGACTTAAAAGATTCAATTTTAATGTTAGTCTAGAAGTATGTAATTGTATAAAATATAAAAAAAATACATTTACATTTACACTTTGGCCTTTACATGACAGGTAGCTCTATTCTGCTACTTGATTCTAACTCTTACAACGCAGGATGCACAGCGGGTAGACAGAGAGAACTTGAAACCGCCTGCTTTTCTATCTTCAGAAAACTCATTAAAGAGCTTCCTCAAGCTCCATAAACTCTGCTAGGTGTTGCTGCCAAAAGATGACTGTCCAAACAGTAAACCGTCTCCTTCTCATCCCACCGCCACAACTCTAATCCATGTAGCAATGACTTAGTTGGATCTAAACAGTAAATTACAAAAGTCTCTTTCAAGTCAATATGAAAAGAAATTCTTTAGCATATAAAAAAGGGTTCCAGGTTCTAAACGAGGCTACACAAAGTGATTTTGCTGTTAAATTTTAAGAATTTATCTAGAAACTTCAGAAATTGCATTAAAAACGATATGAAACAAATTTCCCATTGTACCCCAGAGCTTTAACAACAGTCAATGTAACAGGTGTGTACTAAAAAAATAAAAATAAAATTAAAAATAATGTGGGCTTTTAAAAGTTAAAGCTTTTATTTTTATTCCAGATTGTTTTTTAGTAATTCATGTAATATAACTTTCTCCATAAATAATTTTTCTTTTAATTAAATCCCTAAATGAATGCTAGGAACCCAAATAATTACATAATAATGTGCACATAAGTAATCTGTTGAGATGAACAGCAAATCAGAGATCCACCTTATTCAATTTACTGTGAAAATATATCCTAGTATATATGACTAATAGTTCAGATTCTTTCAGAAATTCTGGAGAAAAAGCCCCTAAAAATGACATGGGAAAAAAAGTGTCATGGCAAGAGTTCTGATACAGTGTACATTTCCACTTAGATGTCCTGTGAGCTTCTCAAACTCACCCTGCTTAATACATGCCTCTTCCTTTCCTTCATTCTCACTTCATTCTCACTACCCAACCTCCAAACCCCATCCTCTTCCCGAGCCTGCCATCACCAGCCACTTCAGGAAGAAACCTGGCATCCTCCTTGGCAGCTCCCCACCTCTTCCCCTACCTGCTGAGACGGTTTGCTGCCCATCTTAACAGTCTTTGCCCCATAAAACCTGGCAATCCAGCGATTCAAGTCCTGCCTCACTCCATTACCGCTCCCATTACACCGTCTGGATCGTCTCCTGTCTAGTTTCCTGTCTAGTTCTCATCGCCTCTAAGAAACCTTTCCTGACCAATACACCTATCAGTCTAATACCGGGTTCTCCAATCACCTCTTCACCTGCCTTTAGTTCCTGTAAAAAGTTCTGTGAGAAAGTGTCACCATCTATTTTACATGCATCCTCAGTGTCACAGTGCCAGGCACACAGTGAGTACTCCAGAAAAAGTAGCTAAATGAACAATGGAAAATTAAAATCAGATAAAAAAACAAACAACCCAAAACTCATTGCCCATTATCATTCCAGGCCTAATGCAATGGGATTCTTTGCCCATCCTGCCAGGGACCCAGGAGGGCAGTGCTGCCACTGCTCAGACATCTTACAGTGAACTTCTACTCAATTACGTACTTCCACGGAAATTTACATTTACTGAAGCTTTTAAAAGGTTGCTTTATGTAAACCGCAGCTTGCTCCTCCAGATCTGTACCTCTTCCTTTACCTCACTGAAAATTTAACACTTGACTGAGTTCTGAAGTTCATTTTGAAAATATCTGCTCTAGAAACATGGTTTAAAACATCCCATGCAGTAGCAAAGGACACACAAAGTTAAAAAAATATAATGCATTGACTACTTCCGATACTTGAACCAATTACTTTTTAATCTAGAAAATGGAAGTAGCCCACCTAATTTGTAGCCAATATACGTGCCATTTTATAAACTCTTGAAGTGATTTTGGTTTTTTTCCACCTCATCAGTTTGAATTAATATAAGAGGAAAAACAATTGCTTTTTTCAGAGATTCTAGAGGTTCCTAATTGACTCTATAATTTCATTTGCATTTACAGATAGAAACAGCCCTGAGCACTAATTTGTTTCCTCAGAGCTTTTGATAGGGAAGGAATCTAAACACAATGGACCGAGTTGATACTTTTGAGGAGCTGAGTTGTAAGGAACTTCTAAACCAGTTCAACAAAAACTGCACTACAACTTGCTTACTGATAAAAAATTGTGAAGGCCAATGTAATTGACATCCTAACTATTATAACTTCTTTAAAAAAAACTTCAGTGATGTCCATGTGATTTTGTTTTCGTCATAAGGTCTTTATTTGTAGAGAACCAAGACCTTAATTAGCAATTATAATTGCCAATTTTTTAAAAGTACTAGTTTTAGATAGAGGCGTTTAGAAATTGAGATAGGCAGCCTATCTCCATATGAACAGTGGCATTTTAGAAAAGTTAATCGTCTCTATTCAATAGTCTTCCCCCCTTCCCTTCCTTCCTTCCTTGATTTTGTTATTCTACTCTCACATCTTTTGAGAGCCCTCCCACTAACCCATCTGGCATGCTCTCACCATTTCTATTCTTTAGGTTCCCCTGGAAGATGGATGCACTTTAAGAAAATTTGGTTAAACCCACAGAAGAGCAAAGCCACTCAAATGTTTTCCTACTACTGTTTTCTTTTTAAAAGGATATTTCCATGCTTACATGTCATCTACCAGTGACATAAGAAGATGACTCTCCAAATGGAATTACAAAACAGCCCCCAGAACACTTACATTCTATCGCACATCCCATTGTCCTCATCTTTTCTACCTGCCTCTGGGAGACCTTACTTATGCTTTGGTTGCAATGAGCAAAGGTAAGCAATCTTTTCTTTTCCTTTTTTAAAAAATATTTTTATTTTTATTGATTTCAGAGAGAAAGGTAGAGGGAGAGATACAGAAACATCAATGATGAGAGAGAATCATTATTCTGCTGCCTTCTGCATGCCCCCTACTGGGGATCAAGCCCACAACCCAGGCATGTGCCCTTGAACAGAACTGAACCCAGGACCCTTCAGTCCGCAGGCCAATGCTCCATCCACTGAGCCAGACCGGCCAGGCCTAAGCGAGCAATCTTTTCTTGATGGTTCACCAGCTGACCTGTTACACAGCACCGTCTCTCAGCTGACCACACTCCTGCTGCCTGGCTCTGTAGTTCACACTCTTGAATGGTGTCATCTGACTCTCAGACTTCACTTTGAATTTGACCACTACATTCATTTCCCAGTTAAAGGCATGGCTTCACGCAATGTGGTATTCCATAGGTAGACCAAACAGAATACAACCAGCAGTTAGAGGTAAAGCTGTAATACATGGTAGCAAGCACTTCAACTCTAACTTCAGGCTTAAAACAGAATTAGAAAATTGGCAGTATTGGTTTTCCAAATGGGTTTTTTTTGTGTGTGTTTTTCCTTAATATTTAAATGAGGAAAGAAGATTTAGTAGTTATGGCTTGAGTTCTAGGTTGTTAACATGCTGTGAAGAAATGTTAAACATATTGCCTTCAAACATGACCGACAATTTGTGCGGTACTGCTTCAAAATCTTCTTTTTATGAAGGTTCACATTTTTCCCAGCTTAAAGAGTTTTCCAAGACGAAGGTGTTTTCCTTTTTATGATCCTATTTTGGTTGCTAAGAGAACAAGCACCTGCGTGCTGATGTGTTGCACTTATCAAGAATCTGGAGCTTCTTTAACCAAGTGCTAATTGAAGAAATGGGGAGTAGCCCTAGCTGGTTTGGCTCAGTGGATAGTGTCAGCCTGCGGACTGAAGGGTCCGGGTTCGGTTCCTGGTCAAGGGCACATGTTCAGGTTGCGGGCTCAGTTCCCATTGTGGGTGTGCAGGAAGCAACTGATCCATGATTCTCTCTCATCAATGATGTTTCTCTCCTCCCTTCCTCTGAAATCAATTAAAAAGAATGTTAAAGCCGAGACCAGTTTGGCTCAGTGGATAGAGCGTTGGTCTGAGGGCTGAGGGGTCCCAGGTTTGATTCCAGTTGGGGGCATGTGTCCTGGTTGCGGGCACATCCCCGGTGGTGGGTGTGCAGGAGGCAGCTGATCAATGTCTCTCTCTCATCGATGTTTCTCTCTATCCCTCTCCCATTCTCTCTGTAGAAAATCAATAAAAAGAATATATATATATATATATATATATATACACACATATATATATTAAAAAGTACATTACTTTTTTTTTTTTAAATGTGGAGCTGCATTTTGTTGTACTGAGATGTTACGTCTTTGTTTTGGGGATAAGATTCCCATCCTATTTAATAAAACCCTAATATGCAAATCGACCAAACAGCAGAATGACTGGTCGCTGTGATGCACACTGACCACCAGGGGGCAGATGCTCAAAGCAAGAGGGAAGCAACTGGTGGCAGTGATCAGGGTGGCGGGGGCACCCTGCCAGGCCACCAGTCTTCTCTCCTCCCTCATCACCCTGCCTGCTGGTCACCCCACAGATGGCCCTGATTGCCGGCCAGGCCTAGGGATCCTACCCTATACATTGGGAACAGTTTATTAGAAATTTAAAAACTAAAACCTGGCCAGGCTACTCTAACACTGAAAAAGCAGGATGATGCAGCGATGACATGCAGGGACTCAGGTTTGCACATTTTGTGGTCAGCCCTGATTCTGACATAATTTTATAACTGTGTGACAAAGCCAATTACTGAACTTCTCTCTGCTTCAGTTTTTCCACCCATAAGATGGGGAAATGGTACTACTGCCTTAGAAGGATCATGTTCTGTACTATTTTTTATAATCAGGGCAAAAAAATATAGCTGCTCATACAACAGCAAGATGCCTTTCACCTGTGTGAAAAGTATGGTCACTGGTGCATCAGCGTCCCAGATTGTAAGAGGGATGTCCAACTGCCAGTTTAGGCCTGACATCACCTGAGGGGTCCCAGATTGTGAGAGGGCATAAGCCGGGCTGAGGGACCCTCCACTCCAACCGTGCATGAATTTCGTGCACCAGGCCTGTAGTTAATGATTAAAGGAATAGAGGACTCCTGCCAATGTGTTCAGTGGTTGAGTGTCACGGTTTGATTCCAGGTCAGGGCACATGTCCGGGTTGTGGGCGTGATCATCAACAGGGGTGAGCAGGAGGCAGCAGATCAATGATTCTCTCTCGTTACTGATGTTTCTATCTCTCTCTCCCTCACCTGTTCTCTCTCTGAAATGAATTTTTTTAAAAAATTAAAAAAAGGAATAGAGGAAAAGCTGTGTACGTAGAGGTGGCACACCCACAGCCTGAAGTCTGGATCCATGTTGAAGTTTTGTTTTTCTTTTAAAACACTATGAATGTTTTAAAAGAAAAAAATAGGTCCACATCCAATTTTCAGTTTCTTGGTTTCTCTTAAAAACAAACAAAACCAAAGATCTGGCAGCAGTTGGTTAGTAGTGATCAGTAGCTACTGGATGAATAGGGCAAATGCTCTTCGATTCAAAACAGTTATCACTTCCCTCAATGAGTCTGCAGGTACCTGTGACCTAGCACAGTGGCTGGCAAACTGCGGTTTGCAAACCACATGCAGCTCATGAGCCGCAGTTTGCTGCTCTGTTGACTAATGACTTTCCCGATCACTGGACTAGAGTAAATATTACCGTGTAGTTGGAAGCTGTGAGGATTAGGCAATTGTGGCATATTGTGTGCAAAGAGGTAAAGGGTAGTGTATGGCAGTGGTTGGCAAACTCATTAGACAACAGAGCGGCAAACCGAGGCCTGTGAGCCGCAGTTTGCCGACCACTGACCTAGCAGGCTCTGCAGCCAGGTTGGTTGGTGACACATGTACCATTCTAAGGCTGTGCAGTGACATGGGTCTGGGTGGCTTCCGTGCTAGTTCCAAAGATGCTTTGATACCCAATTCACTCAGGCTATTCTGCATTTGATGAGCAAGCAGAAGCAACCAAGTCATGACTCAAGAAGCGTTATTCATTGTATCTATTTCCAAACCCAGCCGTCAGTGGGAAGATGCTGATTGCCTGTCCTGCCATGGGATCAAAGGTAGATCAGACCAAAGGTGAGAAGGCAAGGGTGGATAGTCAGAGCACTGACTTTCTTTTTAAACCCACAACAGGTTGCCTTATGAGCCATAGTGGGGACTGTGATAAACAGTGCCCCACTTCTCCCCGCCACTCCCCCCCAGACCTTTATCTAACTCAGGAGTCACTGAAGAGTCAGCCATGTACAAGTGTCCAACATACTGTTAAAAATAATAGGTAATGGCTTATTTCTGCATTGCTAACAGATGGAATTACTGGCAACCACAGCGAGCCAATATACAGATGGGCTTAGCAACTTGTTTTTCCATATTTTGAGAATCACTGCCCTAAAGAAAGATATACCCACAGGTGGTCTTTAGACAGCAGGTTTCAGCTTAGAAGTGTTTACTTTTTAAAGCTTTTGTGTGTGCTAAGAGGAGGATTAAGCAGTTTGATTCAATGAGTGAAATGTAAGGGCAAATTTCAGCGAGGCGGGAGTGCAGAGACATAATCCTATAAAATAAAAGCCTAATATGGAAACTGTCCCCTCGGGTGGTCATTTGACCAGGAGTTTGACGGGGAAGACGAATGCTCGCTGTAACATGCACTGATCCCACGGGGCAGCGTGGAACATGGCAGGGGTTGGCGACACGCTGTGACCTCTCACTGGCTACCTGGGGGCTGGAGTGATGGTGATGGAGGTGTGGTGAGAATGCGGGG
The DNA here is from genome assembly GCA_004026805.1 of Lasiurus borealis. NCBI lineage: Eukaryota > Metazoa > Chordata > Mammalia > Chiroptera > Vespertilionidae > Lasiurus > Lasiurus borealis. The sequence continues at coordinate 77,490 of PVJN01003933.1, read as the reverse complement.
TGTCTGCTGAGCTCTCTCTTACCCCCCGTTACACTCCCCCAGGATGCCAGGGCTTGCGTGCAGGGTAAGCCCCTGTGCTCAGGTGCCAGGTGCCCGCAAGGAGCCGGCCCCGCATTCACCACAGCATCTCCTGGGTGAGCTGGGTTGCAGCCGCCAGGATCGCAGGAGCAATTGGACTCCCTGTGGGTTCACGCAGGAGCCGGTCTGTGAGGCCATCCAGGGGAGAGCACGCTACCTGCCCAGCTTCTGTGTGGTGCCGCTGAGCGGCCGAGTCCCACGCTGCGCCCGGCCATGCTAGCGGCATCTCTGGGTGGGGACTCAGGCACTGTGACTCGGGTAGAAGGGGGTGCATGGGGGCCCAGGGGCCCCAGTGCTGCCCAGGGCCCAGAGGTCAGCTGAGACCTGCCTTTCCACGCCAGATGCTTGCGCTTCGATTGACGGCCAGGCCTAGGGATCGCACTTGTGCATGATTTCACTCACTGGGCCTCTAGCGTTAAAAGATAAACTTAACCTCAAATAACCAAGGAAGCTAGGGTAGGTCTTGTGCTGATAGGAGATGCGAAAACTGCAAATGACTCGTCAAAAAGAAAAACATCTCGGTGAATTTTACTTTTTCATTAGAACAGTTGGGAAGCTGGGGAAACACACCTACATAACAACTGTCTATTATAATGGGGTATGAAAATAACAATGCATACTCAATTCTACCCCCTAATGTAGCTACCTGTTTTTTAACCAGCAGTGTCCGACAGAACTTGCTGTGATAATGGACATGTGTTCTATATCTGTGCTATCCAATATGCTGAAATGCAGCCGGTGTGACCGAGGAACTAAACTTTTAATTCACTTAAGTTGGAGTAATCATATTGTGGCAGGGCTCCCAAATTGGATAGGGCAGTTTGTCCACGGGTAATTTCTTATGCAAAAGGGTAATTATAATGAGAACATGATGGAAGCTATCCACGTTCTTCCATGTTTTACTGAAAGTCTAAGTATGAAATTCTTAGTGCACAGCAGCATAGAATATATAGAGCTAAATTTGTTTTCCTAATACTTAAAAGATTTATTAGACGACTACTTCAACTGACACAACTAATCCCCTACTTGTTCAAATTTCCCCCCTAATTTGCTCTAATTGGTTGTACTGACATTTATTCTAAAATTTTGTATATGAAGATGTCATAACAGGCTCCTAAAAAGCTACAAAATGAACTATAATATGAATGAGTTGTCAGTTTTAAATATCCACTTATATGTGGCATATGGAGACAATGATTTATGGGAAAAAATATAAAAAGGGTTAAAGATACTGGAAAAAAAAATGCCTTCATAGTAACACCAGATGAATGGGGGAATAAAGTAGATTCAGGTTGGAAAGCAAGAAATGTGTGATAGTCACATGAACTCTTTGTCCTTCATCTCCTGGAATGTTGTGCATAATTTACTTTCTTACAAATAAGAAAAACAAGATACTTTGCGTGAAGTTGATGCATACCTGACTCTGAGAGAGAATGGGAGAAACCAAGATGGCGGCATAGGTGAACACTAAACTGCTGCCTTGCTCAACTATTTCAAAAAAAAGACAGAACAGACACCATCCAGAACCACAGGAAAGCTGGCTGAGGGGAAATTCTACAACTAGAGGGAAAGAGGGGTTCACAGAGATTCAGAGGAGCTGCAAAAAGCTGAGGTATGGAGACCCGCGTGGAGAGGACAGGCAGCTGAGTGCCAGGCTGGCTTCCTCTAGCAAGAGGGAGACAGAAACTCCCAACTGCTCTGAACACCAGTTTTAACTGCACTGAATCCCAGTACCAGGCGAGACCCATACAGGGGGAGTCTGCACTGTCGGGAAAATGGAGGAGAGCATGGAAACTCAGGGGAGCACTGCGGGAGCTGGAGAACCGGGGGAAGTCTGCGCCTAGAAAAATCGGTGGCTGCTGGGGCTGGCGTGATCTGTGAATGTGGAAGGAGGTCCTCAGAGCTGATAACAGGAGAAAACCCTAAAGAGCAACTCATTTTAATGTGATGCAAAAGGACAGCCTAAAAATCTTAAAAGTGTGCCGGCTGCCTAGACCCAAACGGGGGAAAAAAGACTGCACAGACTATGGTACATCTACACAATGGAATACTACGCTGCTGTAAAAAAGGAATTCTTACCATTGGCAGCAACATGGATGGCCCTGGAGAGCATTATGCTAAGTGAAATAAGCCAGGCAATGAAAGAAAAATACCACATGACCTCACTCATTTATGGTAAATAAAGAACATTATAATCTGATGAACAAAAAGATAAATAGAGGCAGTAAAGCACCGAACAGACTGTCAGATTACAGTGGGAAAGCAGGGGAGTGGTGGGGAGTGGGGGGAAAGAGATCAATCAAAGGAGTTGTATGTGTGCATATAAGCACGGCCAATGGGCATAAGAGGGGGGGATGAGGGCATGTGACAGGGGGTAGAGGAGGCTGGGGGAAGGTCAATGGGGGAAAAAGGAGATATATGTACCACTTGTAATACTTTAAACAATAAAAAATATTTAAAAAAGATTATTGGTGGATATGTAGGATTATGATTCTTAAAATTCTTTTTGCCTCTTGTATTTTAATTTTCCATAACAAGCAAACTGTTTTCTTTTTCGGTGAGAAACGCTTAAAAATTCCCACAAAGAAATACATTTTGGGTTGGGAAAGAACAGTGTTATTTAGTCTAAGACAATTTAGTCTTTATGTACCACACTGTATATTCCAATGAACTAAGTGACACACAAAAAGATTAAGATACTAAAATGGTAAAAGACATCATTTCTGAATTCTGAATTTCTTTTAAGATTGTGAGAAATTTTTTTAGGCTAAAAAAATATATCTAGCAAAGAAAAGGATTTAACCTTCAAGTGAAAGCAGTCTTCCTCTCAAGTAAAATCATTAACTGTATTATAGTTTTATCTGGCAATCCTTGTTAGAGATCCAAAGACGCAAAGAAAATGAAGGGAAAAAGACTAAACACAAATTACCAATCACATTGTCCATAAAAAACAAAGAAACTGGGGGGAAGGGATGTGCTGAGCAGCTATTATGAATGAAATTATGGCAGCCAGAGCAGAAAAACCTACTGAAACCCCTTATCAAAATCCTAAAGATATGGTGTGCCAAATTGGATTAGAATAATTTATTATTTTTAAATTAGTTTTTGTTGAATGCAGAGGAAGGAAGAGGGAGAGATAGAAACATCCATGATGAGAGAGAATTACTGATCGGCTGCTCCCTGCAAGTCCCCCACTGGGGATTGAGCCCACAACCCAGGCACGTGTCCCTTGATTGGAATCAAATCTGGGACTCCTCAGTTCACAAGCCAATGCTCTACCCACTGAGCCAAACCGGCCAGGGCGGGTTAGAATAATTTAAATCCATTCTAACTAGAACTTTGCTGATAACTGATAATTCTACAGTGTCACTTAGCCACTTTGATTTCAATCACTCAGTATTCATGTTAATTTCCTATATAATACGAAGATTAAATTTAAGGTGCTGTAGAAGTACCTTTCAACCTCTCAAGTGCTATGCGAATATGATGATGTCTTTATATTACATCTATATATATAAAACCCTAAGTGACATCACAACTATAACAACCAAACGGACGACTGAACAGGCTGTGTGGGGCGACCAGGCCAGCAGGGGGGTTAGTGAGGGACGACTAAACCACCGAATATCAGGCTGCATGTGACAACCAGGCAGGCAGTGGAGAGAGTTGGGGATGACCCAACGACCGAGCAGCAGGCTGCATGGAGCAAGCAGGCCAGCATGGGGGGCAGTTGGGGTGACCAGGCCAGCAGGGGGGGCGGGACAGGAAAAGAGTCACCAGGGGTGAGCAGGCTGGTAGGTGGGGGCAGTTGGGAGTGACCAGGCCAGCAGGGGAGGCAGTTAGGGGCAATCAGGCAGGCGAGCAGTTAGGAGCCAGAGGTCTGGATTGTGGGATGTCCGACATCCCTCAAGGGGTCCTGGATTGGAGAGGGTGCAGGCTGGGCTGAGGGGACCCCTCCTCCCCATGCACAAATTTTGTGCACCGGGCCTCTAGTTTAATAATAAACACTGGAAGATTTTAAGTTTTATTAGAAAGTCAACAGAGGGACACTTTCTAAATATTTCTAAAATGTTCTATTAATGAGTAAAGTTTAATGCTCATTATCTTCTAAATGCACATTAGGCTTTATATTTTAAAATGCTTGTTTAGTTAAAAACATTGCATTATTTGCCTTTATGGGAAAAGAAGAGAAAGAAGCTAATACCAGATGGAGTTATCTATACTGTATATAGTTTCCTTACCGAAAACGGTGCCCTCCTTTATCTAAGTGGAAAGATGCTCTCAAGGATTTAATACTGGGATTCAAACTGCTCCTGGACTATGACCATATGAACAGCACTGCAGTCAGATATAGAGAATCAAAAATGAGAGTAAACGTAAGTACTGTGTTCACCAATGCTTTAACCAAAAGAAAACCCAGATTTTTTATTTGGGAAAGATTACTAAGTATCTGAATTTGGGCAGGCTTCTATAAAAGTTCAACAAATTAGGGGAGAATCAAAACTGAGCTGGACTATAAAGTCTGAGCTGGACTAGTAAGACTTAGGAATACACACTAATCAACTAGCAAGATCAACTGGAAACTTCACCTAGGAATTGACCCAATCTTATTTTTTAAGATTTTTTTCTAAATTGATTTTCAGGAAGAGGGGAAGGGGAGCGGAGAGGAAAAAGAGAGAGAAACATCTATATGAGAGGGGGACATTGATCAGCTGCTTCCTGCATGCACCCCCACTAGGGATCCAGCTTGAAACCTTGGCATGTGCCCTGACCACAACCCAACCAGCAACCCTTCCAACCAACTGAGCCACACTGGCCAGTGCTAACCCAATCTTATAAAAAAGTTTATCTCTCTAGAAAAGGAAGAAAGCAAATTATTAGCGAAAGGTAGAAACATTAATTATTTGCACAGCATTTTGGCACAATATGAAAACAGAGAGCATGAAGTAACAGATCGGAGCCCTGAATTTTTTCCGTCTCTAGTCTCCTTTCTGCCTTAGTTAGATTACAGGTGAGTTTCATTACTGGCTCCTGACACGCTGGGCTAAACCTTCCTCCCGGCCTCAACAGCTTAGGGATGGTACTCATTTGGTCATTGAACAACTTTAGAGAGTTTAGCACAATGAATTATGATGCATATTAGCGTATTTAATCATATACACATAAAAAACTTTATGGCGTCTTAAGGTCAAGGACAGGCTACAAATATAAGAAGTTTATGCATCTGTCTCCTAATCTTAAGACATATACAAGTTATTTTATTTTAATGGTGAATTATGGGTAACAAAAAAAGGAATCTTGTGAACATTTAAGTCTTCAAAGTATAATTTTTAGGTCCTTTATAAATCACCCATGTCTTTTAAGTATTTAAAATGTAGATAGACCCATTTCCTTTTAATTACCATAAAGCCACAGAAAAAAAGGCAACCTAGAGCCATAGTCAGAATATGGAATTTCTCATGCAAGATTAGGCTGTCTTTTGTTATTTCTCTCTCTCGTCTTCATTTTATAAATATATGCAGGCATTCAGCTTTTAAACAAGAGGCCATGTGATTAGACCAGTGTTGATCTGACATAAGCAATAATCCAAAAGGTGAAAAACATTTTTGTTTACTGCAAGTATGTGGGCTCTAAACTAGCCTAATTCTAGACTTGAAACCTAGCCTTGGGCCAAGTTTATGGTGACAGAAGATGGTCTCTCTTTGGGTCATGAGAGCATAATGCAGTATACAAATCATTCATCATAGCAATGCACTTAAAATCCATATAATCTTATTAACCAATGTTACCCCAATAAATTTAAAATAAATAAATAAACAAGTTTATTTTTTCAGCCTCTTAGCTGAAAAAACAAAAACAAACAAACAAAAACCAAATAGAATGTTTTTGAGTGAATTTAGTAATTGGTATGCTAAGAAACCAGGCAATAGCAACATTATCATATTAGAAAAAAACTTATATTAAACTAATAAAGTTAAATATCATATTTTAAAAAATGTTTTATTTATTTTTTACAGAGAGGAGAGGGATAGAGTTAGAAACATCAATGGGAGAGAAACATTGATCAGCTGCCTCTTGCACGCCCCCTACTGGGGATGTGCCCCCTACTGGGAATGTGCCCTCTACTGGGGATGTGCCCGCAACCAAGGTACATGCCCTTGACAGGAATCGAACCTGGGACCTTCCAATCCGCAGATCGACACTCTATCCACTGCGTCAAACCGGTTTCGGCTAAATATCATATTTTTTAAAATCCCTTTTACATTCTAACATTTATCGCTGACACTGTGATGAGAACACAGTATAGGAAAGGAAACTGCAAAAACATTTTTTACTGACATAGACTAAGAATATACCTTATTTTTAGGTCTGGAATTATTTTATTACCACCTTTTTTTTTGTTAGGTTCTAAAAACCTGTACACTGATATAAAAACAAAAATTTTGGGGGATTCAGTTTTACCTCAACTAGTTCCTCACTTCCTTCCCTTTGCCCCCCTACTATTGCTAAGATTTTAAAAATAATCTTAGGATACTAAAATGATTATAATGTTCTAACTCATCACTGTGGTTGATATGAGAAGGTATTGTATTTGTAAGAACTGAGAACCGACTTCAGATAAAGTGAGAAGAAAATTTAACTTTAATTTTCTCACAAAGGTTTAACTGGCATTAAGAACATCAAACCTTGAGTGTAGACAGAATATAAAAATACTCCTAACTCAAATTGAGATAGCTGTTTATTAGAGATGAAATATTTATAAGGATGGTACCTGAGAAATATTTGTATATTCTTTATATAATAATTGAGTTAAAATACATATTAAAAGAAAGGCTAGAAAAGCAATTGTTGAGAGTTTAGATTTCTGTAAAAAAATTCTATCACAACATGAATACCATTAATGATTTTGCAGGAAGCACTAATTAGAAAAAATTGGCTAACCGAATGGCAAGCGTAGCCAGCCAATTAGGATGCAGCAAAACAGGTTCCTAGTATTGGCCCTATCAGTTGAAATAACTATTGACAGCAGATCAATGAACTTAAGATCACATATATTAGACCTGTGGTTGCCAAACTGGGGCTCTCGAGCCACATGTGGCTCTTTGGCCCCTTGACTGTGGCTCTTCCACAAAATACCAGGGCCTGGGTGAGTCTATTTTGAAGAAGTGGTATTAGAAGAAGTTTAAGTTTAAAAAAATTAGGCTCTCCAAAGAAATTTCAATGGTTGTACTGTTGATATTTCGCTCTGTGGAATAATGAGTTTGCAGTCCACTGTGCTAGACCTAGATGACCAGGCTTCAAAGTCCAGGACTGTCAATTACTGCTCTGCGACTTCAAAGTGTATTTCCCGGGTCTCAAAGGTTAGGTTCCATCACCTCTAAAATGAACAAAAGGAGCTATCCCAGGGCTATTTTGAGCTACGCTAATCCACGTAAGGTGCTTATTTAGTACAGTGCCTGGCACAGGGCTGTTCACAGTAAAGCCTGGGACTTAACAACAGCTTGCCCTCACCTTAGTACAACCTTGAACAGTCCACCAGTCTGGCTGTTTGCCCATCTAAAATGAAAATCTACAACTAAAAGAATACATAGGGCCAACTCTATTCCCAAAGAACATACACATTTATAATCTTTCATGCTAGCAGGATAAAGGGCACAGTAACTTAAATGATACAGAAGAATCACATTTTATAAGTCACCCCTTTGAAATCAGTTCTATTTACTACACTTATGAAAGCCAAAGTTATATGTGTGAAACCTATAGGCCATCCATGAGCTTCTGTCAATTATCATGTTCAGCAATTAGAATTCTTCCAGAGAGTATCATAGCAAAACTGTCAGAACCAATTTGTTCTGAAATAAAAGATGACTGTCACATAAACAACTCTACATGCTTTTAGCAGTCTACTTATGGTTATCATTTTGACTTTTACTGCAGAATATCTATATATTTTAATTTGGTGCCTACAACAATTTCTGAAAAGTAAGTCCTAATAGGAATCTCAAGATAATGTGTATTTTTTTCTTTCTCTTTATTTTTTCTTATTATAGGAACATTTCATATTTCATAATTAATAGAAAAAAATAATGAAAAGTATCAAAAAGAATGAAAAGAAATTTCTCTGCTGATGTTACAATTCAAAAGACTTAAGGTAAACTTATTATCAAAATACTAAGATTCTTTTAGCTTGACTCAAATATTTTTCAAAGTCACCGTTTTATCATGATAGCATCAAGATTAAAGAAACAGCTCCCACGTTTCTTGGGAGCAAATTATTAACTGTGCACTAATCCAAATAAATAGTCTTATTGACAGAGATTTTTTAAAAAAAAAAGTATTTGGAAAACTATAAGAAATACTATCAAGACATTTTAAAAGCCTTTTTAATTTAAAGAAATTATTAAAGGTGTGAGCGATCACTAAAAGTTAAAACATTTTTTTTTTCTAGATAGTAAGACAGCACTGGGGAAACCAGCATGGAATACAGTTACACTTGCCCATCAAAAAAAAAAAAAAAAAAAAAAATGTTTGGTTACTTTAGTTCTCAATTAAATCAAAACAAACCACACACACACACACACACACTCACACGCACGCACACATTCGCACCCACACACAAATGCCTGTTAATACCTCACAATTTCATAAGCTCTCCCAGCAGAAAACATATCTACCCGTCACTACTCCTCATTTTTTTTTTATATTAGCAAAAACGGGGTGAGCGTTGTGGGAGCTTTAAAAAAAAAAAAAAAAGATTTTTCTAAATGCTTGCCTCTGCCAACTTCAGCTCGGTTTCCCCAAACTCTTATTGTGCACACATCTCCCCACTTCATGCTTTTGACACAATTTGCAGCCATTTAAAGAAATGGCAGTTTTTTTTTAACTCAGTGGTTCTCAACCTGTGGGTCGCGACCCCTTTGGGGGGGGGTGTCCAACGACCCTTTCCCAGGGGTGTCGCCTAAGGCCATCGGAAAATGCAGATTATCTACATCACGATGCATCACAGCAGCAACATTTCATGGTTGGGCAGAGACCGGTTTGACTCAGTGGATAGAGCCTCGGCCTGCGGACTGAAAGGTCCCGGGTTCGATTCCGGTCGGGGGCATGTACCTTGGTTGCGGGCATATCTCCAGTGTGGGGCGTGCAGGAGGCGGCTGATCCATGTCTCTCTCTCTCACCCATGTTTCTGACTTTCTATCCCTCTCCCTTCCTCTGTAAAAAAAATCAATAAAGTATATTAAAAAAAAAAAATTCATGGCTGGGGGTCCCCACCGCAGGAGGAACTAACTGCATGCAAGGGTGAGAACCACTTAGGAAGGTGGAGAACCGCTGCTTTAACCAGTGCCCAGGCAGCAGCTGTGCAGAAGTGTAGAGTCCGAGCCACACGAAAGGCACCCCTCTCCCTCCCCGCACGCACGCACGTACCCTCGATGTTCAGCTCGAAACAGACGTGGCAGAAGGAGAGCGTGTCGCGCTCGGTGCCCAGCTTGCACACGCTGCACACGTTGTCATCGTCCAGGTCGATGTTGACAAAGTGCTCCTCTCCGCTCATAGTGCCCTGGGCCGGGGGGCGGGAAAGCAGAGTTACTCCGGGGCCGGGAACTCCTGGGGAGAGGAGCGTGCTGTCTGTGCCTGCAAGCGGGGCTCCTCCGGCCGCAGCCCCGTCCCGCCGCCGGCCCCTCCGGCCCGTCCTTCCCCGGCGGCGCACAGACACCGCCGCCCCGGGGACCCCGACAGCCGCGCCGCTGACCCTGCGCGCTGCTGTGGTCCCGTCCTGCGCCGGGTGGAGGGCGCATCGGGAGGGAGGAAGGCGGTTTGCGGGGGCTGCAGCCCGCCCTCCCGCACCCGCACCCGCACGGGAGGAGCGGAGTCGCCGCCTTCTCTGCCACCGCCGGGGTCCGGACACCCGCTGCCCGCGGCTCCGCGCCGGACAGGCGCCCAGTTCCGGACGCCGCGGCGGCTGCGGGCTAACTTCACGGCGGGAGTCGGAGACGCCGCTTCGCTAACTCGGCGGCGTGCGCGGGGCTTCCCGGCGGCGATCGGCGGCCAGAAAGCGCACGTGCAAACGCCAAACCCCGGGGGTGCGGCGTGTCCCCCCGCATCCCGAGCCCGGGCAGCGGATCCCCCGCGCGGGCCGGGCGCTGCGGGCGGCGGGTGACCCAGTGGCGCCGGGAGGAGCCGGGAGTTCCATTCGCCCTGGGTCCCCGCCCGCCCCCAAGGGAAGGAGCCCCAAGACCCCGGCCCCCGGGCTCAGCGGCCCAGGGGGGGGTCCGTCGGGCCGCCCCCCGCCCGCCGACTCCCGCGTTGGGGAGGCGGGTCCCGGGTGCCGCGGTCCCCAGTCCATCTTTCCGTCCGGACGTGCGTCCGTCGGGGCGCCCCCAGAGGAGCGGCGCGAGGGGCCGCGGGGACACCGAGCGCGGAGTCGGCGGGGACCCAGGAGGATCGGGGACCGGGGCGCGGGGTCACTTTACCGTCCAACTCCGCGCGCCGCCGCCGCCGCCGCCGCCGCCGATCCGCGCGGCTCGGGCTCCCGCACTATTGTTTCCGGCCGTGGCGGAGGCGGCCCGCGCGCCCGGCCCGCCCTCTGCCGCACGTGCCACCCGCGGGAGGCTCCCGGGGGGGTGGCGCGCAGGGACGAAGGTGCGCGCTCGCCCTCCCCTGGTGGCGGTCCCCGCAGCTCCCTTCCGGCCCCGATGCCGCGTCTTCCACTCGGATGCGGTCGGGGTTCCCGCGCCGCTTGGCCCGGGTTTCACGCGGTTCTCCGGGGCGCGGCGCCCCGTGCGCCCCCCGCCTCCCGCGAGGAGGTGGTACAGTCCGTGGCCACCTCCCCCTTCGTAGTGGAAACTCCTGGCCCCGGGCGGGGGCCGCGGGGGGCGGGGCCAGGACCGTGCCGAGTGGGTGCGAGCAAGGGACGCGGATGCGTGGGGGAGACTTTGTGCGAACTCGGCAGGGCGAAGTGACAGAGTGTCGTTGAAACGGGGTGCCAGCGGAAGTATAGAACGAGGGGAAAGTTTTAGTTTAAAGTTTCATAATTGAAGGGTATTTTAATAAAGCAGAATCTACATTTTACAGCTTTTTTGGAAAGGGGCACCCCCTCTCTGGCAAGATGGCACATTCCTAGCCCGCCCGCGGGGATTCTCCCGGAGCCCCACCTCTTCTTTGAAGTCCCGCTCCTTTTAAAAAGTGTGGAAATGAAACCTTGCTCTGCTGACGTTGCTTGACAGTTTAAATCATTCTTTCTATTCAGGGTTTGGTTTCTGCAACTGCTCGCGCTTACCTTTCCCACGGTGATCACCCTCCCCGCAGCCTGGCGAGGGGAAACCCCACCCGTCCTCTCGTTTTGCAGCCCAGAGGCATAACGCAGATGAGCAGTTGGTTAGAACCGGACCTGGGACTTGAACCCGAGGCTGCTGGTGTCCAATCACCGCATCCGAGTAGAGGACGCGGCATCCAGAGCACCATGTGCACCTGAACTGGTTAATTCACAAATAGAAAATGAGCCTTATGCTTAGTGAAATATAACCCAGTCAGTGAAGGAGAAACACCACATGATCTCACTCATTTGTGGATAATAATAAAGAACATTATAAACTGATGAACAAAAGGATAGATACAGAGGCAGTAAAGCTTCAAACAGACTGTGAAATTGCAGCAGGAAGATGAAGGAGAGGTGGGGTAGATAAGAGATCAATCAAAGGACTTCTATTTATACATATAAACATAACCAATGAACATAGACATTAGGGGGTTGGGGTATGCCTGGGATGGAGGGGGGCAATGGGGAGATAGGTATACATGTAACACAATTAACAAAACACACACACACACACACACACACATAAAAAAAGAAAAACCGGTTTGGCTCAGCGGATAGAGCAAACTGGAGGGTCCCAGGTTCGATTGTGGTCAGGGCATGTACCTTGGTTGTGGGCACATCCCCAGTAGGGGGCGTGCAAGAGGCCGCTGATCGATGTCTTTCTCTCATGAATGTTTCTAGCTATCCATCTCTCTCAACTTCCTCTCTGTAAAAAATCAATTAAATATATTTAAAAAAAAAAAAGAAAAAGAAAATGGGCTGAGTTGTCAATCTCCATGGAACTAATGGGAGGAGTGCATTCCATACATCTTGGGAATTTATAGACCAAATTGTCACTTGACATAAATCATCAATGTGTGTTCTTGCTGCTTAAAAGTGTAGCAGATGTGCTAGCACAGTGGTCGGCAAACTCCTTAGTCAACAGAGCCAAATATTAAGAGTACCACCATTGAAATTTCTTTTGAGAGCCAAATTTTTTATACTTAAACTTCTTCTAACGCTACTTCTTCAAAATAGACTCACCCAGGTTGTGGTATTTTGTGGAAGAGCCACACTCAAGGGGCCAAAGAGCTGCACGTGGCTCAAAAGCCGCAGTTTGCTGACCCACTGTACCAGCAGCATCCACATTACCTGGCACCTTGTTAGAAATGTAGATTATCCAGTCTCATGTGAGGCCGAATCAGAACCTGCATTTTAACAAAACCTCCCCCACCAATGTTTGAGAATCATTGAAATAGAAAAGTCCATGTGTTTTCTATTTGAATTTCTCATTCTAGGTAAATAAGACTAACATGTCTTATTTCCTGGATTCTACCCATCTTTTCAATACTAGTAAAAGTATTTTCTAAAATCCCTAACAATTTCCTTGTAGCAAAACAAGTTCTTTTCAATTCTCAGAGTTATCTTTTTTTCCTGTGGCATTTAGCCCTGCTAACTATCCTTAAAAATGTTCCCTTGTTTTTATTTTAAAGGCAACATATTGAGGGATAATTTACAGAAATAAATTTTTCCCATTTTAAAAATACACTGGATGTGTTTTGAGAAATATACTGTTATCTGTGCTCCAAAAAGATGTAGACCATTTCCACAACTCCCAAATTCCCCATGTCTCCTGGAAGGATAATCCTCAACCTCTGATCTAATGCATATCACTAAAGGCAAGTTTTACCTGTTCTAGAAACTTCATAAACATGGAATTAAACTGGATGTGTTCAGCACGTTTTTAAGATTCACAGTGATGTTTTGTAGCAGTAGTTCCTTTTTATTGCTGAATAAGATTCCACAATTTGCCGAAATCGGTTTGGCTTAGTGGACAGAGCGTCGGCCTGCAGACTGAAGGAACCCAGGTTCGATTCAGATCAAGGGCATGTACCTTGGTTTCGGGCACATCCCCAGTGGGGGGCGTGCAGGAGGCGGCTGAAGGATGTGTCTCTCTTTCATCTATGTTTCTAACTTTCTGTTCCTCTCCCTTCCTCTCTGTAAAAAATCAATAAAATATATTTTAAAAAAAGATTCCACAATTCGTTCATTCATATATTGATAAACATTTTAGCGGTTTCTAGTTTGGGGATTATCGAAAAGCTGCTGTGAATATTCATATAAAATTATTTTTGTGTACTTACATTTTCTTTCTGTAGATAAATACCTAGGAGTGGAATTGCTCAGTCATACTTTTAAAAGAAATTCCCAACCGCTTTCTCAAGTGGTTTTGCAGTTAAAGCAGTTATGTCTTCTTGATATACAAGTTCTTTTTTATCACTAGTGATATTTTTTCTCCTGAAATCTACTTTCTCTGATATTAATATAGCTACTCCTGCTTTCTTACGATGTTCCCATATGTATCTTTTCCTCTCTTTATACTTTTACCTGCTCTGGCTTCATATGAACAGTGTTTGTTTGTTTGTTTTTGTTGTTGTTGTTGTTTGAAGGCAATATCATTGTCTTGCTTTTTTGATTTATTCTGTCAGTTTGTATCTTTTAATTGGTGTTTGATTAACTTACATTTAATGTAATTATTGATATAGCTGGGATTGAGTCTACCATCTTCCAAGTTATTTCCTATTTGTCTTATATGTTCTTTGTTCCTTTTTCCTCTTCTCATGCCTTATTTAGATTAGTTGATTTTTTTTTCTTTTTTAAATCTCTATTGTTGAGATTATTACAGATATCTCTCTTTTTTTCCACCCAGTTCCCACCCTGCCCACGCCTTAGCTAACCTACTGTCTGTGTCCATAGGTAATGCATATATTCATATAAGATCTTTGCTCAATCTCTTTCTGCACCCCTTCCCTCTGAGAATCATCAGTCTGTTCCATTTACATGGCTCTGATTCTATTTTATTCACCAGTTTACTTTGATTTTCAGATTCAATTGTTGACAGGTATGTATTTGTTGCCATTTTGTTTTTCATATTTTTTATCTTTTTCTTCCTCTTCTTAAAGAATACCTTTCAACATTTCATGTAATACTGGTTGGGTGATGGTGAACTTTTTCAGCTTTTTCTTGTCTGTGAAGCGCTTTATCTGACCTTCAATTCTAAATGATAGCTTTGCTGGGTAGAGTATTCTTAGTTGTAGGTTGTTACTGTTCATCACTTTGACTATTTCTTGCCACTCCCTTATGGCCTGCATAGTTTCATTTGAGAAATCAGCTGCCAGTCATATGGGCATTTCCTTGTAGGTACCTAACTGTTTTTCTCTTGCTGCTTTCAAGATTCTCTCTTTGACTTTAGCCTTTGGCATTTTAATTATGATGTGTCTTGGTGTGGTCATCTTTGGGTTCCTCTTATTTGAGAATCTCTGTGCTTCCTGGACTTGTAAGTCTATTTCTTTCACCAGGTAGGGCAAGTTTTCTGTCATTATTTCTTCAAATAGGTTTTCAGTATCTTGCTCTCTCTCTTCTTCTAGCACCCCCATAATGCAAATGTTGGTGCACTTGGAATTGTCACAGAGGCTTCTTACACTATCTTCATATTTTTGGATTCTTATTTCTTTTTGCTCTTGGGGTGTTTTTTTTCTTCCTTGTATTTCAAATTGTTGATTTGATTCTCGGGATCCTCTAGTTTACTGTTGAATCCCTGTATGCTATTCTGTATTTCAGTCAGTGTATGCTTAATTTCTAACTAGTCCTTTTCTATGTATTTGGCATTCTTATTAAGATTATTGAAAGCCTCACTAAAGCTCTTGGAGGTATCTAGAAGATTCTTGAGTAACCTTATA
This sequence comes from Lasiurus borealis, assembly GCA_004026805.1. NCBI lineage: Eukaryota > Metazoa > Chordata > Mammalia > Chiroptera > Vespertilionidae > Lasiurus > Lasiurus borealis. Next base: position 62,376 of record PVJN01003933.1, on the reverse strand, counting down.
CCCATGGTTTTGAATACTAAATCCAGTAGTTTGCTTCCTTCCATTTTTTTTTGTTTGTGACATGTTTCTTTGTCTCTGCATTTTGGCTGCTTTTCTGTGTTTGTGTATTGGGTGGAGCTGCTATGTCTCTTTGAGTTGATAGAGTGGCCTTGTATAGTAGGTGTCCTATAGGGCCCAATGGCTCAGCCTCCCCAATCACCTGAGATGGACACTCTAGGTGCACCCCTTGAGCACAGTCTTGTTTGTAGTTCAGATTTGATTGCTGTTTGTGTTACTGGGAGGAAATGACCTACAGGCCAATTGGCTATGAAGACTAGCTGGGACTACAGTGGGGCTTTGATGCTCACTGAGTCTGCCCCCTTGAGTGTGTCACTTATGGATGTGAAGAGTTGTAATTTGTTACGGTCTGGTACTGATCACTGGGTACATTGGCTCTTGGGTCTCCAGGGAGGTACAAAGCCAGCCACTGCCTAAGGCTGCTTAGCAGGAGCTACAGAGAGATCTGCAGATTGCTCCTCTTTGTATCAGGTTTGGAAGTGCCCAGATGAGGACCAGGTGTGAAGCAAGACAGGCTGGTGCTGGTGCTGGGTCTTGGGCCTTTTATTGATAGATTTGGGGCCCCTGACCCAGCTGCAGCTTGTTTGACAGATTTTACCTTGATTAAGAAAAGGCCATTCATATGCAAAAGCTGCTGCCCATAGCTTGGGTGGGATTGTAAATTAGATGAGGCAAGGTCTCAGGGAATCACCAGGGTTGAGCAGACAGAAATGGCTGCCAGTCAGCCCTATGATGGGCAGGTCCCAGTATAGGAACAGTGACCCCTGTGAGCACCTCTGTCTGGGACAGTAGTCAGCAAACTCATTAGTCAACAGAACGGCACACTGCAGCTTGTGAGCCGCATGTGGATCGTGAGCTGTGGTTTGCCAACCACTGGTCTGGGAGAAAGCCACTCCAAGGTCCTGCCCCGATGACAGACAATCCAGTTCTTCCTCACTTGTATCTGTGTATCCCAGAGCCTCGCCTGGTACTGGAGCTCAGAGGAAGCAGGACCTTGTAAGTTCAGTTTGTGTGCTGGCAACTGGGTCTCCAGCAGCCTCTGTGTCACTGGGTCCCAATCCACACTAGTGTTTACAGCCTGTAGTTCTTACTGCCCATAGGGACTTCTTTTCCCAGCTCTGGGACCCTGGACTGGGGGTCTGATGTGGGGCTGGGACCCCTTGCTCTGCAGAGACGATCTCCCTCCTGATTAAAAAGCAGCCCATGTGCGTGCTGGCCCAGCCCATTCCATGCCTCCGCCCCTCCTACCAGTCTCAGTGTGCTTTCTTTCCTTCTCTAGTTGCAGGACTTCCATTAAGCCAGCTTTCAGATGGCTCTGGATGATGGTTGTTCTGTATTTTAGTTGTAATTTTGATGTGGTTGTGGGAGGCAGTGAGTACAGGCGTTTACCTATACCACCATCTTGGTTCCCTTCTTTAGTTGGGTGTTTTTGTTTGATATGTTTTCTCCTCATTTTAATAGTCTGTATTAGCTATATTTTACATATGTATGTATATTTTGATGGATATATTTATGTATTTGGGGGCTACAAAACTTTAGGGTTTTTGAAATAATACTATGCTATTCTGAAATAATATTTATACCATATTATGTAAAATATAAAAAGGTTACAATAATACAGGAGTGGGCAAAAGCATATTAATAATAAATGATATAATGACTAATAAATAAATAATAATAATAATATAGGAATAAGCTCTGTTTTCTGTACTGAGAAATGTAAACTTAATTTTGCCCACCCCTGATATTTCTCCACTCTGCTTATTGTCATATATTTACTTCACTGGTGTCATAGACTCCAAATAAATTGTTATTTTTTTTCTTAGTTATTATATCAATCTGTATCTCCAGATTCCATCTGGGATCATTTTCCTTCAACTGAAGAACTTCCTTTATGACGTTTTGTAATGTTGCTCTGTTGATAACAATTTCTTTCCTATAGTGTTTGTCAAAAGTGTCTATCATTCTGTAGGTATAGAATTGTAAGATGATAAATTATTTTTCCTTTCTGATTTTTAAAGATGTTGTTCTTTGGGACTGCATTATTTCTGGTAAGAAATCAGCAACACAGTTAACCCTTGAACAATGCAGAGGTTAGAGCAGTGGTTCTCAACCTTCCTAAGGCCGCGGCCCTTGCATACAGTTCCTCATGTGGTGGTGACCCCCAACCATGAAATTTTGCTACTGTTATGCATCGTGATGTAAATATCTGCATTTTCCGATGGTCTTAGGCAACCCCTGTGAAAGGGTGGTTCGACCCCTAAAGGGGTCGTGACCCACAAGTTGAGAACCACTGGGTTAGAGGAATCGACTTCCTGCACATTTAAAAATGTACTTGTAATCTCTGCCTTGGCTGGGTGGATCAGTTGATTGGAGTATCATCCCATATACCGAAATGTTGGGGGTTCAATTCCTGGTGAAGACACACACCCCAGGTTGCAAGTTCAATCCTGGTCAGGGCATACATAGGAGGCAACCGACCAATGTTTCTTCCTCATGTCAATGTTTCTTTCTATCTTTCTTGCTCCCCCTCCCTCTCTCTCTAAAATCAATAAAAACAGAAGAAAAATAAAATAAAATAACATCAGTAAAAACATATCCTCCAGTGAGGATTAAAAAACAAAAAGAAAAAAGAAAAAAGAAAAAAATCCACTTATAACTTTTGACTCTCCAAAAATTTAATTGTTCTAATTCTTGGGATACTAACCCACAAAGGATTGGTTCCAGGGACCCTGTTCTTATGGTTGTTCAGTGAAAATTTTGTTTCAGAGAATGTATTATTAACAAAAATATTCCATTTAGTTCTCTTAGTTCCCATTTATTTCCTTAATGTCTTAAAGTTTTTTTCTTGAAACATTTGATATATTTATAATAGCTATTTAAAAATTGTTATCTGTTAATTTATCTGTCATTGCTGCCTGTTTCTATCTTTTTGTTATTTAATTTTTTTAATTTATTTATTTTAAAAAATACATCATTTGTATACTAGATATGCTGATTAATAATGCAAATTTTGTAATCAAAGAAAACACGGTAATTTCAAGAGAAACATCAAAAGTGCTTTATTTAAAGTAAATGTCCATCGCTAGCTACACATTTCCCCCACCTTCCAAGGTGATTTGTGGATACCATCCCAATAGAACTTTTCTTGTTTTTGTTTGTTTGTTTTTACAGGGAGGAAGAGAGAGGGAAAGAGATTTAGAAACATCTATGAGAGAGAAACATCAATCAGCTCTCTCCTGTGTACTCCCCACTGGGTATGTGCCTGCAACCAAGGTACTTGACCTTGACTGAAATCGAACCTGGGACCCTTGAGTCTGCAGGCTGATGCTCTATCCACTGAGCCAAACCAGTTAGGGCAGAACTTTTCTTGTTTTGAGGCAAATTATTCAGAGACCAAATTTTCTACTTCTTTGTGTGTCTTACAGTGCTGTTCAGAAAGTGTGTCTGATTTCTGGTGGTCAGTTATGAAGTAGCAACAAAAATAATTTTAAAATGGGGGTCACCACAACATGAAGAACTATATTAAAAGGTCATAGCATTAAAAAAGGTTGAGAACCACTGCTCTAGGAGCAAAGATAGACCCTGGCTGACAGCAAGGAAATGGGGACTTCAGTCCTTATACCGCCAGGAACTGCGTTCAGGACATGAACTAAATGGGCTTAGAAGTTCATTCTAACATCCTGTCAACCCCTTGTGAGATTCTAAACAGAAGATTCAACTGAACGCCTCTGTACCTGGACTTCTTACCTACAGAACTGTGAGATGCTAGTAAATGGGTATTGTTTTAAGTCGTTCAATTTGAGTTGATCTGTTATGGCAGCATTGTAAAACTAAGATAATGAATGGTTTTTAAAATACTGTTGGGCTTCATTTTAGGAGACTGTTAATTCTAGTGCTGATCCGCTTCATTCTTTTGAGGTTCACTTGTAAATTTTGTGAGGGTATAGATTATATTATGCTATAAGGATTTTCTAGACCTCTCCTTAAGGAGTGGCCAAGGCTTTCTACTGTAGGTCACAGGTCTTCAATAAAGTTTCTACCAGTATACTCTAGTTGGATAAAACTCAAATGACTCACCTGGCTGATATGGCTTAGTGACTGAGTTTCGGACTATGAACTAAGAGGTCCCAGTTCAATTCTCCTTCAGGACATATGCCTGGGTTGCAGGTTCGGTCCCCAGTAGGGGGCGTGCAGGAGGCAGCCATCAATAATTCTTTCTCCTCATTGATGTTTCTCTCTCTCTCCCTCTCTGAAATGAATAAAAATAGATTGAAAAACACATACACACAAATGCCCCCCCAAACTCAAATGACTCCTTTCCCTGTAAATTCTAGCAATTAGTTGTTCAGCTTTCACTTCACCAGTAATTCGTGTTTTTTTTTTTCCTGGTAGTTAATTTTCGCCTGCCTCATTCTACATATCCACATCTTAGTAATCAGGAAAAGACTTAAGGAGTATTCAGAAATTCTATGTCTAGTTCTTTCTTTCTAGCTCTTGTTGCAAATTCCCATGATCCTCAGATGCAGTCTTTGTCTTCTCAGCCCAGCTCTGTTTGGATCTTCCTCTGTGATCCATGGTCTGAAAGTACCTCCAGCCATAAAATCAGGACAATGGTAGTGCTCACCTCATTTGTTTCTTTTCCATTTGGGATCACATTTTTGCTCTGCCCATGTCTCAGTGTCTGAAAATAGGTATTTTATACATTTTGCCCTATTTTCCAATTTTTAAATACATATTCTGCTACTCCTCACTCCATGCTGGCTAGAATTCCTTGCTACTTCTGTCAGTGGAGTCTTCATTCATTAAACAAGAGCTTCAGTGCACGTCTCTTTGCTTCCAATCTGGTTTAGTCAGTCCATCATTCAAAGTCTATTCTTAAATAAATAGAGATGAAATCCCTTCCTCAAAAACTTGTCCTGGCTCCTTGCGCTTCCCATAACAGTAATACAGAAATGTATTTAGCATTTAGATAGGTACAGTGGGCTTTCCAGTTTACTGTGTCATTGAATAAAACTTATTTATTTGCATAATCAAGGATTTTGTACTTAACTAACTGCGATCCTTTCTAATCTAAGTTATTCAGTAAAATGGGCAAAAGTATGTTATAAACTGTTAAATGATATGCAAAGATTAGGAACAAAATTGGTTGTTGGCTTAAAATATACATTACCTGGACTTTTAGGCTTAAACCAGCCAGGAATCCTTACAGATGCAAGTAACAGAAAACCTGTCAATATAAGGTGTTAATTGGTTTCATAAAACAGTTTAGAGGAGGCAGCTGCCTGCAGTGGTTTGCTGACTTATTGCCACCGGCTCATTGTTGTCCAGACTACCTACCCTAGCCTGGCCAGTGAGGCTTAGTGGTTGAGCATTGACCTATGAACCAGGAGGTCACTGTTAGATTCCTGGGCAGGGCCCATGCCCGCGTTTCAGGCTCAAGGCAACCAATTGATGATTCTCTCTCATCACTGATGTTTCTATCTCTCTCCTCCTCTCCCTTCCTCTCTGAGATCAATAAAAATATATTAAATAAAAATAACAAAAGACTACCTACCCTCTTTGCACCTTTCCTCTCAAAGTGCAGAATGGCTGCTCTGCAATTAGGCAATAGGTTTTCTTCCAGGCAAGAATACAGAGATGGAAGAGGGAGGGAGAAATGGAAGAGAAATCTCTCTCTCTCTCTCTCTCTCTCTCTCTCTCTCTCTCTCTTTCTCTTTGAGATACCTATCTATATCTATATCTATATCTATATCTATATCTATATCTATATCTATATCTATATCTATATCTATATATTTGATTTCAGAGAGGAAGGGAGAGGGAGAGAGAGAGAGAGAGAGAGAGAGAGAGAGAGAGAGAGAGAGAGAGAGAGAGAGAGAGAGAGAGAAACACCAATGATGAGAGAGAATCATTGATCGGCTGCCTCCTGCATGCCTCATATTGGGGATCGAGCCTGCAACCAGGGCATGTGGCTTGACCGGAATCAAACCTGGGACCCTTCAGTCTGCAGGCCGATGGTCTATCTACTTAGCCAAACCAGCTAGGGTGAAAGCTATCTCTTTGATATTTGCAAGGAAGGAAGGCTTTCCTGAGGGACCACAGCAGATTTCTGCTTATAGCTGACCAGCAGAATTTATATGGCAACCATGGATTCTAGGGAAGTGAGTCTGTAGTGTTTTAAGCTTCTGAGACAAGAAGGCAAGGGAGAGATTGGGTGAGTTAACTAGCAATGACTGCCAGAGAGTTTACATAATTTTCTTTTCTGAAAATCACATTCATATCTGCTATGGTGAAAATAACCTTGACTCATTCAAGTGAATGTCAGCTACAAAAATTTCCCTAATATTCTTCCTTTTCTGAATATTTGCAACTCCTGTTTATGCCACTGCTATTTTTGGTCATTTTTTTTTCTGGCAGGGTCCCTTTTTAAAGTAAAGGTTTACTCTGCTCAGTGTATCTATCTATTCATCCCATCTCCCGGCTACCTTTTTTTTTAAAAAATATATATTTGTATTTATTGATTTTTTTACAGAGAGGAAGGGAGAGAGATAGAAAGTCAGAAACATCGATGAGAGAGAGACATCGATCAGTCGCCTCCTGCATGCCCCACAGTGGAGACACACCCGCAAGCAAGGTACATGCCCCCAACCAGAATCAAACCTGGTGGGACCCTTCAGTCCGCAAGCCGACGCTCTATCCACTGAGCCAAACCAGTCTCTGCTCCTGACTACCTTTACTTCTCTTCCTGTGTTATCTCAGTCTTTGCTGTTAGAGATGGGTTACATCCATTTAGCCTGGAAGGTTGGCACATACAGCCGGGAGCATAGAGCCTTCTAGTACTGTGACCTTAAAGGTGCCAGAAATTCAAGATGTGTGCATAGCCAGTTGCATTCCTACTTCCACTTCTTCATACCCTCCATCCCGTGGCCTTATAGTCCACTTCAGTGGGCAGCATCTCTTTCCCCACCACAATGAAATATGAATGACCACGACTCAAGCCGACCTTAAATGCGTTTGTGTGGCTTAGCGTGGCTTCTTGCTCCTCGGTGATATACCATGAGTACTTGACCCAGATAAGTGCAGGTCTGAGGGGGATGGGAGACAGGTGGAGCAGACCTGGGCCCAATCCGCAGCCTAAGGCTGGGCAGGCCCAGGAGACCTAGGGACCCATGATAGATATTTGCTGTAAGCACTGAGTTGTGGGTGGTTTTGTTATGCACCCTATAGTGACATCTGCTAATACAACTGGGTTCTAGATGCCACGTTTAACACATATCCTCACTTCTGGATGAGTTTCAATGTCCACTACTTTGTAACTGTGCTAGCAAGGCCTGCATTCCATTTCACCCACCTTCTCCAAATAACAGAAGAGGGCTCAGGCGTTGGGTGGGGCTACAGGGATTCAAGTGTGATCTCGTGATATGGGAGAAGAGTTTCTCCAAAGGAAAGAGGCGGATGTTACAGAAGAAGGGAAGTGATTTGAAAACATGACCAAGCAAAAACAGTCATAATCCACTCTGGCACTCTTTATACTTCAGCATTCATTGCTAAGTTTTACCTGGGTTGTGTGCAGGCCTTACTTGTCTTTCTTTTCTTTCTTTCCTTTTCTTTCTTTCTTTCTTTCTTTCTTTCTTTCTTTCTTTCTTTCTTTCTTCCTTTCTTTCTTCCTTCCTTCCTTCCTTCCTTCCTTCCTTCCTTCCTTCCTTTCTTTCTTTCTTTCTTTCTTTCTTTCTTTCTTTCTTTCTTTCTTTCTTTCTTTCTTCCTATCTTCCTTCCTTCCTTCCTTCCTTCCTTCCTTCCTTCCTTCCTTCCTTCCTTCCTTCCTTCCTTCCTTTTTTAAATATTTTTATTGATTTCAAAGAGAGTAAGGGAGAGAGAGAGAGAGAGAGAGAGACATCAATGATGAGAGAATCATTGATTGGCTGCCTCTTGCATGCCCCCCACTGAAGATGGAGCCTGCAACCCAGGCATGTGCCCTTGACCATATTGAACCCAGAACCCTTTAGTCTCTATCCACTGAGCCAAATCAGGCAGAGCTGCCTTATTCATCTTGTATTTATTTTAACACATTGAACCTTACAAATTGTTGTGGAAGAAAGGAGCCACATGCTAACCTGACAAGCTCAGGGAAGGCCTGCGTGGCAGTCTTGCAAATTCAGAGACCTAAAATAAGCACAAAAGATGGTTTGAAATTAAATATTTAACTACAAACAGGTTATAGTGGGTGGTCCTGTCCTAGGCCGATATTTTCCCCTGACAAAGATCAACTTAGATCTTTACTGAGCCCATTTGCCTTTTTGCCTCTAAGATAACATATCTGTGAGATGTCTGGGTAACTTGTAATTTCCTTTTTACCCCAGAACGCTCAGGGCACAACAAATGGCACCGGGACATTCTCTCGTTGTTATTGTTATCAAATTAATTGTCAGTTTTTAATTACATTCAAGTATCCTGTAACCATCTCTGTAAAAGAAGCAGGTCTGTCATTTCACTTCTTACCCTATCCCAGAGGTTTCCCTGTTTTGCATTCTCCCACCTCCCTAATCAATCACCAGTGAATTTCATGTAACTCACCTAAGTCCCTCTCCTTTGATTGCAATGTATAAATACAGATGTAACCCTCTATTCTCTGGAGCATTATCTCAATTCGTTGAGGTTCTGCTTCCTGGCGTATGTTGACAGTTTGGCTCAAATAAACTCACAAAAATTCTTTACAGGTTTCAATCTGTTTTTTTTGTTTTTGTTTTTGGTGTGTGTGTGTGTGTGTGTGTGTGTGTGTGTGTGTGTGTGTTTTCGTTAACATTACGCTCATGTCAGTGAAGGTTAGAATTCACCACAAGTGATATAAAACCCGCAAATAACAGTGACCCTGAAAAGTGGGATTTATTTTTTCCTCTTGCATTCAAATCTAGAGGTGGGCCTCTAGGGTGGGTGTGGTGGCTCAGATCCCCAGAGTCCTCAGGCACACAGGCTGCTTCTAGCTTCTACTCTGTCATCCCCAGGATGTGGCTCTTATCTTCATGGGCAAGAAATAGGCCTTTTCTTTCCTTTCCTTTTCTTTTCTTTTTAAAATCTTTATTGTTGAAAGTATTACTAACATACTCCTCCCCATCCCCCATTCTCCCATTTACCTCTTCCAGCTGCCCTGTCCCTTCACTCCAGGCCCTCACCACCCCATTGTCTCTGTCCAAAGGTTGTGCATATAATGCATACAAGTTCTTGATTGATCTCTTCTCACCCCCACCTGTTGCCTGGGATCACATTCTGAAAGCAGGGTGCAGGAGGGTGAGAGGACTGGGTGAAGAGTATATATAGACCAGCTGCTTTTTGAGAATATTTCTCAGGAGCAGCCACATAACATTTCCAGTTCCCTCTGCTGTCCTGGGGGCAGGGGCCTCGCTGAAAAAGAAACTTGGGGTCAGGTCCTGATTCCAGCATCCAGGTGTCCAGCTGAAGTCAGCTTCTCAAAGAGGGAGTGTGGGTATTGGGACAGGCGCAAGCAATCTCTGCACCATCGTCAATAAAGTCCCTGCAGAAATGTGTGAGTCAATCGCACATAAAACTTACAGTTAATGAACACGGAAGACTGAATTTTCAGTCTGAGACTTAATGCAGACATTGAAGAACATATTTAAGGTTACAATACCCATTAAAACCGTTTCGCATTTGTAGTGAGCAAGAAAGCAAGTGTTAACTATTTGTTTTAGAATTCTTTTTAAATTGAACAGTGTAGCAGGCTTACTTCAGTTTGGTGGATCCATTTTCTAAAAGTAATCCTTACATGAGTCTACACAGTCTTGTGCTGCTCTGTTGAAATCCTTCACTCTAAAGAAAATGTCTTTGTTAAAATTATGGCTCCTTTTAAGCTTACAGAAGCATTCCTTTGAACGTGTGGGATACAATATTTGCATTAAAGGGATTTACCACCTATAGTTTCAGTCTTTTGCTGACATTATAGGTAAGCTGTCTGCTGATCCATTGTCCTGTTGTAAAAGCAGAACGAACCAAGCCTTTTTCCAGTCTGCGCTTAAATTCACTGTTGGCATTGCTGGCAGGAGACTGGCGTTAACTACTAAGCTATTGATTTTGTTTTCACGGTGGGCCAAATCCAGTCTTTAGTAATGTGCACAATTCCCACTGTTCAATTCAAGGAGATAAAAGGAAAGTTTAGGATTGATGTTTGAAGTTAGAAAACAGTTGGTTTCATAGTATCTTTCCAGCGATTTCTTTTTGTATGATATTGTATAAATATTAGATGTAAAGGTATGGAATACTCAAACTAGAAATGAAAATCTAGACGTAATTCTGAGTCAGATATTGGTGCACCCATTGAGTTAGAAGTAAAATGTAAAGACTCAGCATTTTCAATTGTACATTTTCAGAATTTCCTGTAATTCAGAAAGGTTTGTTGATGGGAAATGATAGCATGAAGGGTAAGTGAAAAAAAAATACAAATAGTTGTTGAATGTCTATTAAACTTTACTTTTCCACAAAAGTTAAAACTTATTTAAAAAATTAAATTTTTTTCATTCATTTATTCAGCGTATTTTTATTAAATGCTTATTAGATGTGAGATACTGTGCCAGGTATTATACAATAGTGAGCAACACAGAGTCCATGCTCTTGAGAAATTTACCACCAAGTATAAGAGACATTAAGTAATTGGTTTTGGAATGGAGCTTTTAATGGCATTGATATATATTTGCATTTTAATCGCCGTTACACTATAAAGATATTTAAATACCACATATAATATTTTTCTGTCTGTTTCTTTCATTATTTTATTAAATCTTAAATGTTAAGCAATGACTTATTAATATAATCTGTAGGGAATAAGGGATTCCATCATAATCTCCCCCCACCCAATACTTGGGAAATGACAGTTTCAAAACTTTAAAACGAATTTAGCTATTTTGAAAGAAACTTACATAGACTGAATGTTTATGCGCCCCCCCCCATTTCTATGTCGAAATCCTGTCCCTCAATGTGGGGCCTTTGGGAGTGATTATGTCATGAGAGAGAAACTCTCACGAGTGGGCTTAGTGCTCTTATAAAAGCAGCTCTGAGTGCTCCCTTCACTTCTGCCACATGAGGACACAGCAAAGAGATGACTGTCTTGAACCGGGAAGGGGGTTCTCAGGAGATACTGCCTCTGCCAGCATCTTTATTTTGGGCTTTTAGGCTCTGGGACTCTGTGCAATAAATTTGTGGTGCTCATAAGCCATCCAGTCTATGGTGTTCTATAATAGCAACCCAAATGAAGACAAAAGCTTTCTCAGATGTATTTTATTCTTTTTTTTTTTTTTTTAGTCCTCACCCAAGGATATTTTTTCCATTGATTTTTAGAGAGAGTGGGATAGAGAGGGGAAGACAGAAATTGTGATGTGAAAGAAACACATAGATTGGTTGCCTTCTGCACGAGCCCTGACCAGGATTGAGGCCAGGAAGAGCCTGCCCTTGACTGAAATTAAACCTGGGACCCTTTGCTTTGCAGGCCAATGTTCTACCCACTGAGCCAAACCGGCTAGGGTTATTTTATTCTTTTTTTTTTACCATCTTAAACTATATAGAAGATAATTTTCTTTTAAATATATATTTATTGATTTTTTTTACAGAGAGGAAGGGAGAGAGCTAGAAACACCAATGAGAGAGAAACATCGATCAGCTGCCTCCTGCACACTCCCCATTGGGGATGTGCCCGCAACCAAGGTACGTGCCCTCCACCGGAATCGAACCCGGGACCCTTCAGTCCGCAGGCCGACGCTCTATGCACTGAGCCAAACCGGTGTTGGCATATAGAAGATGATTGTTGAATTAGCCAGGGAGTGAAAGTTTCGCGTTGGACTAAGTTATTGTAAAAGTAGACTTAGACCAACCACTGACTGAATGAGCAAGGCTATTTCTCCCTCATGTATTTGTTGGGGGTGCTCCAGGTTGGTAGCAGCTGTCTTCCACATGGTGATCTAGTGACTTCTGTCATTAGGTGCACGTTCAAGGCTGATTCACCACATCTAGATTTCAGCCAGTGGAAAGAACAGTGTAGAGGAGGCATGCCCCTCTTTAGGCCTGAAGAAGCAGGTACATGTCACATCTACTCATATTTATTGATGAGCATTTAGTCACATGGTTACATCAGTCTGCAAGGGAATCTGGGAAATGTCACCTAATTATGTGCTCGGGAATAAGGGTGGATGAATATTGGTGGCTGTTACTTGTCTCTCTCACAGCCCTCAATTCTGGTGGCCTGCGTTTCTAGTTTCTGTGTGTATCCTTCTCAAATGCATCCTTTCTCCAAGCAAGACAGAACACACTCGCCTCTTTTTTTACCCAGGGGAGACAGCTCGAAAGAAACAGCCTGTTGCTATATCCAGCTCAAATCCCACGTTTCGTGGGTGATGTTCATTCAGTTCTTTCACTCAGGTCCCCATGTGGCTCAGGTGGATCAGGGTGGATCAGATAATTATTACTCTTACTCAGAAAAGAGGAGAATGGGAAACACAGTAGTCAGTGGTCCATAACACTGATGGAAACCAGCTGAGTGGGGAGGGTCTCAAACACCTCAGCTCTCCTGTGGGGGAAGTTTCTGGATTGGACTCTGTTTCTGCTCTCAGGGATGGATGTTTTCGTTGGCCCCCTGCTCTGCTCTGTGGAAGGACCTTTTTGCCTGTTCTTGGCCACGTCTAAAATGTTGTTGTTGTTTTTTTTAATATATTTTATTGATTTTCTACAGAGAGGAAAGGAGAGGGATAGAGAGTTAGAAACATCGATGAGAGAGAGACCATCGATCAGCTGCCTCCTGCACGCCCCCCACCGGGGATGTGCCCACAACCAAGATACATGCCCTTGACCCGAATCGAACCTGGGACCCCTCAGTCCACAGACCAATGCTCTATCCACTGAGCCAAACCGGTTTTGGCTAAAATGGGTTTTGAAAATCTATTCTATCAATTTTGTAGCTGTTTGTTGGCTTATAGGTTGTTTTAAGGCTCAAAATATATGACTCTCTGGTTGTTAGCTTCATAGTTTTTTTTTTAAACAACAGGATTTGCTCCTTGTGTATTTGCTTCTAATGTGTCTGTACGTACAACCAAAATATTTCTGTACATATTCAATACGGTACTTCAGTTTTTGCTTCCTTGCTCCTCTCCTGACATGTTCGTTCATTTTAATGGCAGCTATTTTGAGGCAGTCTGAACAATGAGGTGGGGCAAAAGGCAGCAGTCTGACCTTCTGCCCTTTGGTATTCAGAATGTCAGTTTTTCAGGCCGGGAGGCTTAATCTTAGGCTTTTTCACCTTTAAATCAGTCTCTTTTTCAGGTGGTCTTCTTTGACCCTCCTATTTAAATCTTTCATGTCCCATCCTACCATCTCGTTTATTTATTTATTTTAAACAGGGAACAAAGGACAGCAGCGGTTCCTCCCGGGCTAACTGGACCCTGTCTCCAAGGCCCCCTTTTTAATAGATTTTTATTGACCAGAGAAAAGAGAGAGAGAGAGATAGAAACATCAGTGATGAGAGAGAATCATTGATTGGCTGCCTCCTGCACTCCCCCTACTGCGGATCAAGCCTGCAACCCCGGGCATGTGCCCAGGACCGGAATTAAACCCAGGACCCTTCAGTCCACAGGCCGATGCTCTATCCACTGAGCCACACCGGCTAGGGCACCAACTGATCTTTAAAAAACAACCCCCACCCCAATTATTTTCATGTATACATGAAAAATACACATGTGATATATATATTTATATATATATATACACACACATATATATATATCTTTATTATTTATCATAAATATTATTTATTGTCTGTCTTCTTCATCTAGGATGTAAATTCCTATATTTTGTTCTCTGTTGTATCCCAGGGAGGGAGAATAATGCCTGCCACAGAGTTGTTGTTCAATAAATATTTGTTGAATGATTTGAGAGCATGCTGACTTTTCAGGAGCCGCTGTAAACATGCTGTTAGCGAGCTGGGCAAGTAACTGCAAGCTATAGTCATCTCTTCCTCTTCCGTATAAACAGAATCCTCCTTCTGTTCATTTGGTCAAGTAGGCCTGGAAGAATCTCTCTCTATTCTCAGCCACAGAGAACCATTCTATGCCGGTTATGCAAAGTCTGTTTTTCTCTGTCTGGTCTATAATGGACAAGTGACCCAGTCGTGGCCAGTGAGAGGTAAGCAGAGGTGAGGTAGAATGGAGAACCTATTGGAAATAATTTTCTGCTCACTTTGCTTTGTCTATCCTTTATTTTATTTTTATTTTTTTTAAATATATTTTATTGGTTTTTTCACAGAGAAGAAGGGAAAGGGATAGAAAGCCAGAAACATCGATGAGAGAGAGACATTGATCAGCCGCCTCCTGCACGCCCTCCACTGGAGATGTGCCCGCAACCAAGGTACGTGCCCTTCACCGGAATCGAACCCGGGACCCCTCAGTCCCCAGGCCGACGCTTTATCCACTGAGCCAAACCGGTCCCGGCTATCTTTTATTTTTGTGATGATGTGATGTTGAAGCATTAGCAGCCACTAGTGATCTTAAAGATAGACATTGCTAACATACTGAGGTTGGAAGTGTGGAAAGATAGAAGAACTTGGATCAATATGACATGATGACATAATTGAATCACGGTACCTGCCTTGGAATCACTTCCTTTTAAAATCAGAAAATAAATGTGGACTATAATCAATATTTGGCCTACTCTTCTGGTTCTTGTTTGATTGCAGCGGAAAACATTCTGATAAAGTGGCAGTGTCTTCAGTTGCTGCTGAGACTAATTGGCCACCATTCTGCTGCTCATTCAACAATTTGCCCACGCATTCATTTCCTAAGTTTACTATATGTCAGGCTATATGCAAAACTTAGAGTGAAAAGATTAATTACATATAGTTCATGCATATCCTTGAGGATTTGACCATAAACAAATAATCGCAGAGTTATCTGTCTAGCACACTGCTATCGCAGAGCAAGTGTTTATCAGAGTTCATGTTCAGTGTAAGCAGTAGAACTGGTTAGTCTTGTAGGCCAGTGGTCTGCAAACCCTGGCTCGAGAGCCGCCAAGGTTTGCCGCTCTGTTGACTAATGAATTTGCCGACCGTTGTTCAGGACAGATCAAGATGGACAGAGGGAGTCTGTCTTACTGCCTCTGCAATGCGACCACAATGGTTCTATTCTCAGTCATATTTTTGAGGGGGGGCTTTTTCGTGTTGCCAGAGGAAGAGTGGCACTAATGTAGGCAATTTTGACCATATTTTTAATTTCCTCTCTGTCCGAGGCTGGTTTGGCTCAGTGGATAGAGCGTCGGCCTGGGGACTGGGGGGTCCCGGGTTCCATTCAGGTCAAGGGCATGTACCTTGGTTGAGGGCACATCCCCAGTGGGGCGCGTGCGGGAGGCGGCTGATCGATGTCTCTCATGGATGTTTCTGGCTTTCTGTCCCTTTCCCTTCCTCTCTGTGAAAAATCAATAAAATATATTTTTAAAAAAATTTCCTCTCTGGTCAGATATGAACTCATTAGTGGAGAGGAGCATAGGGTTCATGAATCAAGTAGGGTAGTTCTCCTCTTTCTCCTCCCTGTCTACTTAGAGGTCCTTCTTAAAAGGTCCTTCACCTGGAAAGATGAAACAGACTCTGGTTAGAATGTGTTGATCAACGGTGGCAGCTTAAGATATGCTGCTACAGGCTATGGGTAAAATTTGCATGTAGGTTTACGATCTAAGTTAGAATTGCAGATTGTTAAGAATTTCAGTTTAATTCATCTGGAAAACTATACTCTGTGTGTGTGTGTGTGTGTGTGTGTGTGTGTGTGTGTGTGTGTGTGAGTGTGTATTTTTCTCTTAAGAAACAAAAGCAAAACAGCCCCGCATCTTTATCATCCAAAACTAGGTACCTAGTCATTTTGATATTGAACCATTTTTATCTTTGAAAAGCTGTTCAATATGTGCAAACGGTAATGCTAGCTGCCAAATGAGGGTTCGAGCTTTATTCCTAGAACTCAGTAAGGGAGTTAGCTGATTATGTCCAGTCTTTTTCATGACTAGAGTTACAGATGCACGATGATGCTCAGGATAAGTCTTACTCTTCCTTAGAGTGTGTCATAGAATATTAGGTTCACTGGTTTACTTTTGATGTTAGGCTCATTAAAAGTTTATGTTGGAAAAAAAGTTTATATAGCTAACTCAGGAAAAAAAGTAGTGACTTAGGGCAGTACACTGATTTCTGACAGGCCTAGCAGGTAGATTAATTTATAGGCCCATGGAAATTGTTCAGGAGCTATTCTTAGTTTGCTTTATCTCTTTAAAGCTCAAGTCAAGTACCTTTAAGTTTATTTTTTTTTAATCTCTCTGCTTTAGGATATTTTGGGATTTTCATTCTTTGTTCCTATCTACTCTGTGGTCACCAACTTCTCTAATGCTATTTGTTCCTTTTGTTCTTTTGGTTTGTGATATAGAATGGTGAGGTACAGTTTACCAGATATAGAAGAGAGATTGTAATTTTCATTTTTGGTACCTGTACACTCAGTACTTTAAAAAGAGGTATGGCCCTATCTGGTTTGGCTCAGTGAATAGAGTGTCATCCTAGAGTGGGACTGAAAGGAATCCCAGGTTCAATTCCGGTCAAGGGCACATGCCCTGGTTTGGGGCTCAACTCTAAGTAAGGGGTGTGCAGGAGGCAGCCAATCAATGATTCTCTTTTCATCATTGATCTTTATATCTCTCCCTTTCTCTCTGAAATAAATAAAAATATACTAAAAAATGAATGATTTATGTGTATGTTTGTGAGAAAAACATAAAAATAGACAATCAAAAATGTCAGAGGATTGCCAAGACCTGTTTGGCTCAGTGGATAGACAATCAAAAATGTCAGAGGATTGCCAAGACCTGTTTGGCTCAGTGGATAGAGCGTCGGCTTGCGGACTGAAAGGTCCCAGGTTCAATTCCGGTCGGGGGCATGTACCTTGCTTGCGGGCACATCTCCACTGTGGGGCGTGCAGGAGGCGGCTGATCGATGTCTCTCTTTCATCGATGTTTTTGACTTTCTATCTCTCTCCCTTCCTCTCTGTAAAAAATTAGTAAAATATATTTAAAAAAAAAAGAAAATGTCAGAGGAAGGAAAGCTAACAGCTATGCCTGAACCAAAGCATATTTTGATTCTTTCAAGGAGCTCCAAGTAATTCCTGTATTACTTTCTGTTCATGGCATTCCCACTATTGCATAGGAGCAGATGCCATCTCCAGTCTCCATTGTGGCATTTGAGTGACGTATCTATGGGACAGAGATGAGGATGACTCCTGAGCCGTGGATTTCCCATCAATCACGAGAGACATATTCATTCACTACCATCCCATATACGGTGTCCTGCATTGTGTACTGAGTTACTGCAATGCCCACAAAACTGTCGCTCAACCTTCTGACTCACAGACTTCCATGGGTCCTCTTAGCATTAGATTCAATGAGAGGACTATAGGGCAGCGTTGGGCATCCCTCTTCAGTAAGACTTCTTGCATCAGTCCTCCCAGCAACGAAGGGGCTAATCTCTGGCTTCCAAGTTGACAGTTCAGGTGCAGGGAGATGAGACATGTACATGTGGCTCATCTTGGCTTGAAAGCCTCATGTCTCAAATAGGAACCAATATTTCTTACAACAGCATTTGAGGCAGAAATTCCCGAGTCCCTACCGAGGGCCTGCCGAGCTGTTAGAGACTCAGGGAGCCCTAAGCTAGCATTTCCCACCAGGTATTTATAACTCATGCGGAGATTCTCTCCTGCCAGATGCGATTTGTCATTTTTTATCATAAGAAATATTGCTTAGTAGCACCACTTGCATTCTGCCTTTTTCAGGTTTCCAGGGAAACGGTGCTTTAAAGTTTGTTCCTAAAGGACCAAAGGTTTTATTCATGCTTTCCCCACAGTTATACAGCCTCTTGTATACTATTAAGAGTAGGTTGGGGCTGGCCGATGTGGCTCAGTGGTTGAGCATTGGTTGACCTATGAACCAAGATTAAATTACATATAGTTCATGCATATGGTTTGATTCCTGGAAAACTATAGCGTGTGTGTGTGTGTGTGTGTGTGTGTGTGTGTGTGTGTGTATTTTTATGGTTTGATTCCCAGTCAGGGCACACACCTGGGTTGCGGGCTCGATCTCTAGTGTAGGGCAGCTTATCAAGGATTCTCTGTCATCATTGATGTTTCTGTCTTTCTCTCCCTCTCCTGTTGTCTCTGAAATATAAATAAATAAATAAATAAATAAATAAATAAATAAATAAATGTGTGTGTGTGTGTGTGTATACACATGTGTGTACACACACACACACACATACACACACACACACACACACACACACACATATATATACACTAGGTTGGAGGCTTAGCAGACCTTGCTCATTCATCAAGTGATACACTTTCACTGGCCCTTTAGAAGAGGGTTGCATTTAGTTTTGAAAGGAACAGAAATATTTTCCAACCTTGTTATTTTGTCAGTAAAATTCTGTTATAGTTTGTCTTTACAACTATAGGTAGAGAGATTTACTCTTAGCATTTGCCCTCAGTACAGATCAAATGTAGTGGAGAGCACAGCCCCGTTGCTGGGAATTCCCATTGCGATAAAATGTTGTGATGCACAGTAAAACGACCTCCAGCACATTATTTGTCTCTTCGTACATCTAAAAGGGCAGAGACAAGGGCAAATCTTTGCAGGCATACAGAAAATACAGGCACCTCCAACAGAATTTCTCCTAGTTTAATATTTTTTCCAGTAGAGTGCCTGTGCCTGTATATACTCAAATATCATAAAGTATACCTATCTCTCAGATGTGTGCATTTAGGGCAGGTTTATACTTACACATCTAAACAATATCATGAACATTTTGAGGTATAATTTAAATGTGGTGAAATGTTCAATTTTTAAGTGTACGATTCAATAATGAATAAATATACCCATGTGATTCACACCGTTGTGAGATACAAAGCATTTCCATCCCTTTAGAAAATCCCTTTGTGTCTCTCTTCCTGGTCAATGCCCTTTCTTTTCCTCTACCTCAAGGCAACCGCTATTCTCATTTCTATCACTGGAAATTAGTTTGACCTGTTTTGAACTTGATATCAATGGAATCATAAAGGATGTGCTCTTTTGTGTCTGGCTTCTTTTGCTCATCACATTTTTCTAATTCCTCTAGATTATTGTGTGCAGCCATAGTTCATTCACCCTCGAGTGACTATACTACAATTTGCTTATCTGCTCCCTGTCACTGGGCAATTGTGTGGGTATAAATATTAAGCTATTGAATGTGGCTGCTCTGAGTATTTCTTCATAAGCTTTCAGTGGACATATATTCACTTTTCTTGGGAAAATAACCTAGAGTGGAATTGCTGGGTCACAGAGCAGGTGTATGTTTAACGTCTTAAGATCCTACAAGGAGCTTTCCATAATGTTGTACCATTTTTTTATCCCCAGTAGTAACTTATGAGAGATCTAATTGCTCCACGTTCATGCTTGTGTTAGTTCTTGTCAACCTCTATTTTTAGCGATTCTAGTGTGTGCAAAGCTTCTGGAAGAAACACCAGACTACCATGGTGGCTTTGAAGTAGGTAAATTTTTCTTCAACAGGATATAGAAATCCCTTGAGTAATCGGATTAATCAACATTAAAAGCTTCTGGGAGGCTCAGTGAAAAAACTCCAAAACCTCATACAAAGACAACAGTATATGGTTACCAGAGGTGTGGGAACCTCTTTCCACGTCCCGAGTGGTTCAGGGTTCGGGTTCTGAAGGAGGCCGCACGCAAATGAAATGAGAGACCAGAAAACATTGATTTGGCGATTTTGGGGGGCCAGGCGGGAGCCTTCCTCTAGTGGAAAGGACTGCCACTTGCTCTGGCCTTTTTCTCCCTTTTATTAAGGCTTTGGGACACACCCCTAGCCTTTAGGCAGGAAATAACAAAACAGAAATTAACATGAAACAAACAGGTAGAGGTTGCTTCAGCCAACAATGTTTCAACTAAACAGTGAGTGATTAGCTCTGACCTTTCAGAGCAGTTAAGTTTGACCAGCCTTCTGGCCTCCTGTTTACATCCATTTAGTAAGAACAATGCTTGGTTTCTGACACAGAGGGAAAGAGGAATGAGGAGTGGTAAGAGAGGATAAAAGGGATAAATAGTGATTGAAGGAGACTCCACTTAGGATGGTGAATGCACAATACAATATTCAGATGATGTGTTATGGAATTGTATTCCTGAAACCTATATAATTTTATTAACCAACTAGAGGCCCAGTGCATGAAATCTGTACATGGTCAGGGTCCCTAAGCCTGGCCAGTGATCAGGGCAGATCTGTGGGAGAGGAAATTACTCTTAGCACCTGCCCCACAGTACAGTGACTGGCAGGGCAATTGGGGGGTCCCCACTGGCACCTGCCTTGGCTGGCCTGGGGCCCCCAGGCAGCTCCTACATTGAGTGTCTGCCCCTGGTGCTCAGTGCACGTCATAGTGACTGGTTGTTCCACCGTCATTCCGCAGTTTAGTCTATTTGCATATTTTCTCCACTTAAAATCTTGGTAATTAGGTTTCCAGTTAGTGTTTTTGTCCAGATCTTTGCAAAAACACATTACTGAAATTGAGGGAGATGGCTGTATTTATTTATTGATTACTTGAATTCTATACTTAAAGGGGGAAAGGAAAGTAGATAAATAATATCTATGTTTGTGTTTTTATTTAGAGGTTAAAACAATTTTTAAAACAATGATTATTTTCTTTCTTTTTTAAAATTTGTTTTTATTTCAGAGGGGAAGGGAGAGAGAGAGAGATAGAGTTAGAAATAGCAATGATGACAGAGAATCACTGATTGGTCATCTCCTACATGCTCATACTGTGGACCAAACCCACAACCTGGGCATGTGACCTGACTGGGAATCGGACCATGATCTCCTGCTTCATAGGTCGATGCTCAACCACAAAGCCATGCCAGCCAGGCCGAAACAATGATCATTTTAAAATGTAGGGTGGACATTTTTCAAAGCGAATAGTTCTAAATGACCTAGCAATTTGTTTCCCAGTATCATGGGAGTGATACTATTGGGCTTCTCTCTCTTACAGATTTCTTTCTTCTCCCTTTTCTGTCTTTCCCCTAATTTCTGTATTTAAATGCCCATAATATGGAATCCAAAATAGACAGATGAATAGATTATCTGTATCTTCCTTACTCTGAACTATAACTAGAACGAAATTTACCCTTGTATTACCATCATCATAAACATCCCATTAAAGGGTAAAAATATTCTTGCAACTATTTTCGTATTTCTGTCCAAGCTGTCTCCAGAATGAAAGACTTTGTGAATGCTAAATTTCTTTTATTAACAACTCAGGATGGATAGATAGGTAAATTTTATGAACCGCCAGGGTCCTCAGAGTACTTAGGTTTCTAACTTGCCGCTAGAGCAGTTCTCAACCTTGGCATTATGGACATTTCTGACAAGATGGTTCTTTGTTCCGGGGACATCTGTGCACTGCAGGATGTTTAGCCTCTAGCTCCACCCATTAGGTGCCAGTAGCACCATCCTCAGTTATGACACTTAAAACTATCTCTAGACTCTGCCAATTGTCCCATGGGAACCAACCCTTTGCCACCTGCCCTGTTGGGACCCACTGCTCTAGAGTTTATCTTAGCTATCAAGTTAGCTTCAATACCCAAGGTTTCTTTTTTGGAGTCCTCTAGATTTTAACTCAACGAAGAATAGACTGGACATTTTTGGAATGCCCTGTATTGAAGAATATTGGCTAGTGGTCCTCACCACCTTTGTGACTCAGTCCCAGCATTGAATTAGAATCAGAACACGCCTCAGAGGGTAGGTCAAGGCTGCCAGGACAATTGCTATTTGTTCCAGCCAAAACCTGGTAACAGAAAGATAGGTCTCTTAGAGCAATTACTTTGGATAGCTAATAGTTGTGAATCTTTCTTCCTTCCCTTTCCTTCCTTCCTTCTTTCCTTCCTTCCTTCCTTCCTTCACTAATATATCTATATCTATATCTATATCTATATCTATATCTATATCTATATCTATATCTATATCTATATCTATATCTATATCTATATCTATATCTATATCTATATCTATATCTATATCATCTATATCTATATCTATATCTATATCTATATCTATATCTATATCATCTATATCTATCTCTATATACATATAGATATATATATATATTTTTTTAAATATATTTTATTGATTTTTTTACAGAGAGAAGGGAGAGAGATAGAAAGTCAGGAACATCGATGAGAGACAGAAATCAGCTGCCTCCTGCACGCTCCACAGTGGAGATGTGCCCGCAAGCAAGGTACATGCTCCCGACCGAAATCGAACCTGGGTCCTTTCAGTCCGCAAGCCGACGCTCTATCCACTGAGCCAAACTGGTCTCAGCTGGTAATATTTTTAAAAATTGATTTTTAGAGAGAGAGGAAGGGAGAGGGGTACACAGGCAGAAACATTGATGAGAAAAAAACATCATCAATCAGCTGCCTCCTACATGCCTCTTACTGGGATCCAGCCAACAAATAGGAAAGGTGCCTTGAACTGGAACCAAACCTGCAACCTCTTGGTTCATGGGTGGAAACTCAACCATTGAGCCACATCAGCCCGGAGTAAGTCCTTTCTTTCTGCTTTGAGTAGATCTTCCGCTATGCAGAACTATCTTCTCACAGACCCTAAAGCCATCTCTTTGAAATGCAAACATTCAGGGAAGTAACTCCTGCTCTCCTCCCCAGCCTAGGGGGTGCTTTGCTCTAATGTACACTACTACTACTACCTCCTACCAGAGAGGTGTAAGAAGTTTGCCTCTCCTTCGCATAAGCACCGATTAATAAGCCCAGTCACTGCTCCTTCCTCTCTTTGAAGCATAGCCAGTCTCGTTCCAGTAACCTCTAAGTTGTAAAAACTGCTGTTGGAAATTTTCTACTAAAATGGTCCTTTGTTCTGTGCATTAAATCTGCTCTTCTTGGCTTCTGTAAACACACTCGCTCCCATAATAGGGAAAACGAGCTCACTTATCTGGTCCCGCAAGACCTGTTTACCTAAAGTACTCTTCCTATTTTAGAAAAGCCATAAATCATGAACAGTACAAGCCCCCAGACGGGGTTGTCAATACTGGCGCCAGGCCAGGCCTTGAGATATAGGCTCACTGCTCCGTTCCAGCACATAGTATTTAAAAAAAAAAAAAAGCCTGCAAAGGGTCCGGTAGTCCCATTCCATATTTGGAAGACAAGGAGCCAGGGAGAATATAAAGGAAGGGTGTCCTCTACGTTATTTTGCTCAGACTTTAGAAAAAATTCCTCTGAGACTCCCGGTGTGATAAAGACTCCAGAATTTGGCTTACTAAAGCATTCTCTGTTTGGTTTGCTGATATAAATGTTATATCTTGACCCACCTCATTTCCCTTGAAAAGGTCATGCACCTATGGGCAGATCAGAGTTGAGTTCACGCTAGAACCTCTTCCTCAATGCAATGGTTATTACTGAGTAGAATCTAATTCTTACAACTTTAACTGGTACCCAGATTTATCTTCAGCACAACCCATTTCAAAACTTGGTAGCCCGATAGCTACAGTTTGGAAACAGCCTAGGTGCCTGTCAGCAGATGAGTGGGTCAGAAAACTATGGTACATCTACACAATGGAATACTATGCTGCCATTAAAAAGAAGGAATTCTTACCATTTGCAGCAACCTGGATGGAACTGGAGAGCCTTATGCTTAGTGAAATAAGCCAAACAATAAAGGAGAAACACCACATGATCTCACTCATTTGTGGATAATAAAGAACATTATAAACTGATGAACAAAAGGATAGATACAGAGGCAGTAAAGCATCAAACAGACTGTGAAATTACAGCAGAAAGGCTAGGGAGAGGTGGGGTAGATAAGAGATCAACCAAAGGACTTGTATGCATGCATATAAACACAACCAATGGACACAGACACTGGGGAATTGGGGTATGCCTAGGAGGGGGACAATGGGAAGATATGTATACATGTAACACAATAAAAAAATTAAAAAAATAAAAAAAAACTTGGTAGCCTATTTAGCTTATGATTCTGTGGAATTAGCAGTTTGGACCGGGTTTAACTGAGCAGCTCGGGGCTCAGGCGCATGTGTGCAGGCGGCTGCTGGTCAGCTAGTCAGCTCTGTTTCTGGGTTTGACTGACAGTCAGCCGAGGCTATGGGGACAACTGGACTGCTACGTCCCTGTCACCGAGCATGCCAACCTGGGCTTGTTTACAGGACAGCTCAGCATGGCCCAGGAAGGGCTGCTTTGTGAAGCCTACCTTAGGCAAATACAGCTGTCACTTCTGACGCTTCTGTTGGCCAAAGAGAGTCACAAGCCCAAAATCGAGGTGAAAATAAATATATTTTTATTGACTTCAGAGAGGAAGGGAGAGGGAGAGAGGATAGAAACATCAATGATGAGTGAGAATCATTGATTAGCTACTTCCTGCATGCCCTATACAGGGGATCCAGCCTGCAACCCTGGCATGTGCCTTGACTGGGAATCAAACCGTGACCTTGTTCATAGGTTGAAGCTCAACCACTGAGCCACACCAGCAGGGCATGACCATAGGTAATTTGGAGAGGATTATGTTGAATCTATAGATTGTTTTGGGTAGTCTGAACATATAAAATATATTAATTCTGCCTATCCATGATCACAGTAGATGCTTACATTTTTAAAATACATTTTATTGATATTTTACAGAGAGGAAGGGAGAGAGATATAAAGTCAGAAACACTGATGAGAGAGAGACACCGATCAGCTGTCTCCTGCACACCCCACAGTGGAGATGTGTCCGCAAGCAAGGTATATGCCCCCAACCGGAATCGAACCTGGGACCTTTCAATGCCCAGGCCGACGCTCTATCCACTGAGCCAAACCGGTCTCGGCTGCTTACATTTTTTTGTATCTTCAAATTTCTTCTATAATGTCTTGAAATTGTAATGTTAATAATGCATTTTGTCTAACTCATTGTATCTAAAGTAGCATTTCCATTACTCAGTATAAAAACTATTAATAAGATACTTTGAATTCTTCTTTTTCTCCAGGTTTTCCATATCTTTTGTATAGTTTACACTGTCATCATCTCTTAGTTTGGACGAGCCAAATTGCAAGTCCTCAATAGCATGTGTGACTGGTGGCTACCGGATCGGACAGTTGTATCTAGAGCATTGTTTTGCCAAAAGTAAGTCCTTGCTAAGGTCTAGAAAATTGATTTGTCAGTATAATGAATGGCATTTAGGAAGAGTTGCAGAGAAAGGGAACATCATGTACTAACTGCATAGTATGTACTGGGCACTGTTAAAAACACTTCACATAGCATCTTAGGTTTGGTTTTCCCCCAAAGCAGAGCCTGCTACAAGCATTTGGGAGAAGGCACTCTGTTTGAGAGATGATTCCAGGAAGCCAATAAAGGGTGCCTTAGTAAGCCAGTTTTTGCTATGGACAACTGGTTCTCCGTTCCACTGTGGATCTGCATAGAATGGAATTGTCTCTTCAGAATTGTCCCTCCACATAACAGGAGACTGAGAAGCTTGTTCACTAGCTCATTTCTTTTTTATTTTTAAATATATTTTATTGATTTATTTACAGAGAGGAAGGAAGAGGGATAGAGAGTTAGAAATATCAATGAGAGAGAAACATCAGCTGCCTCCCGCACGCCCCTCACTGGGGATGTACCCGCAACCAAGGTACATGCCCTCGACCAGAACCCAACCAGGGACCCTTCAGTCCACAGGCTGACGCTCCATCCACTGAGCCAAACTGGTTTTGGCCACTAGCTCCTTTTTTATTGGTTCAGGGTTTGTCCCTCATGTTTTTGGAATGTCCTGCATAAGGCTGAAAGATCTTATACCTTTAGAACAAGACAGACACTGGGGTGGAATTTTGCCATAAGCATGAGAATTGTCTATTACCAGTTGGCCATTTTCTCTACAAATATGACAACAAAGTCCACAAGGGGACATATTTTTGAGGATTTTTCTTTTTTTAGATACTTTTCTCCTTTATTGCATATTAATATTTCATAAATTTAGACAAATCTACAAAGTAGGTTCTTTTAAAATGGTAGCACCATATGCTTCACATTGGTCTTAAAAGTATATGATATGCTGTTTAAAAAAACATAACATTTGCTCTCATGCTTAATATATTCTTTGACCTTCAGAAAGGAATTTCCAATACATTTTGTAAGCTCCCTTATTTCCGTCATTCACTGCTGAATTTCTAGTGCAGAGCTCATTTTCAAATCAATTCTTCGTACAACAGATCCTCCCTCCATGGGAGAGACTGGGCACAGACTGGACGGCTCCCATTAGCTGTAATAGCCATAAGTGGCTTTAATGTTAGAGAGCTGGTTTAAAAAATTGTCCATTTGGAAGACTGACTGACTGTGCTTATTTGTGAGGCAGAACAAATTATAAAATTATTATGCTTCGGAGATGTGGGTTTCTCAATGATTGCTTCACCAATCCATAAAATGTCCGCTTTATAAAAGGAGTGAACTGTGTCTTAACAGACGAGATCATTGGGAGCCATTACTAAAAATATCTTTCCCAGGCCTGGATGCAAGGCCACTGGCCTGTGAAACTTACTAGGAATATTGATAAGGAAGTCATCAGCATAAATAAAAAATGGCATCTTTAAAAATTTTTTTAAAAAAATACATTTTATTGACTTTTACAGAGAGAAAGAGAGAGCTAGAAACATTGATGAGAGAGAAACATCCATCAGCTGCCTCTTGCATGCCCCCTACCGGGGATGTGCCCACAACCAAGGTACGTGCCTTTGACCAGAATCGAACTTGGGACCTCTCAGTGTTCAGGCCGATGCTCTTATCCACTGAGCCAAACCGGTCTCAGCAAGAATGGCATCTTTAAAAGCAAAAAAGATTCTGGCCATCATGGCCCAGAGGTTGAGTGCTGACCTATGAACCAGGAGGTCATGGTTCCATTCCCCATCAGGGCACATGCCTGGGTTTTGGGCTCAAAGTGGGAGGTAGCAGATCAAGGATTCATTCTCATCATTGATGTTTCTCTCTCTCTCTCAACTCCGCTTTCCTTTCTCAGAAATCAATAAAACACTAGAAAAAACCCACACACAAAGCAAGCAAAACAAACAAAAGCCTTAAGAGCAAAGTAGCAAACAACCTAGAAAACAGTTAAAAGGGTGAGGCCCAAACTGTTAGCTGTGCTTTCCTCACCTGTGGAATTGGAGGTGCTCAGGGATGAGAGAGGTAAGACCTCAGGATGCTTTTCTTTTTCTCTCTATGCTTCCGTATTTCCTTGGATTTTTATGTATTTATTTCAATTTAAATTTCGTATTTACTTGGATTTTTAAACACAAAAAAACATGTCTGCAATTTGTGCTGCTAGCAATAATCTCAAAGAGAACGCCACCAATAGAGTTACAGGCAGTTTTGCCTTGCTATTTTTGCCTCTACTCTCACATTCGAGTCTAATAACAGGCAGGAAATCGTCACTAGGCATTTACCAAAGACAGGAGGGACTCTGCAGAATTTTTTATGTTGTCAGCAGTTCCATTGTGCAGTTAAGGATACATTCGAGCTTCTAGATGTTTTCTTCAAAAATGTAAATGTTACTGTTAAATATGATATTATGCTGGTCAGACTCATGCTGTGCAGGGGAGGACAAGGCCCCCTTTGCTAACAGGCACTCAGTCGAAGCTTTTTAGGAAGTTCAGTGATGAAAAACCTGCCTGCAACAGAGAACGAGGATTTGACAAAAAAGGGGAAACGAAATTTTTAATATTGTATCTCCCTTTGATCTCTTCTTTTTTTTAAAAAAAAATCTTTTTTATAAGTATTTATTTTATTTTATTTTTTAAAAATATATTTTACTGATTTTTTACAGAGAGGAAGGGAGAGGGATACAAAGTCAGAAACATTGATGAGAGAGAGACATCAATCAGCTGCCTCCTGCACGCCCCCTACTGGAGTTGTGCCCGCAAGCAAGTTACATGCCCCCAACTGGAATCGAACCTAGGACCTTTCAGTCCACGGGCCGACGCTCTATCCACTGAGCCAAACTGGTCTCGGCTATAAGTATTTATTTTAAATGTTTATTTTTATTATTAAAGTCATACATGCTTTAAAAAATATATTTTTTTATTGACTTCAGGGGGGAGGGAGAGGGAGGGAGAGAGAAACATCAGTGAGAGAGAAAATCATTGATAGGCTGCCTACTGGGGATTGAGCCCACAACCCAGGCATGTGCCCTTGATTGGAATCGAACCCAGTCTGTAGACCAACGCTCTATCCACTGAGCCAAAACAGCTAGGGCTTACATGCTTTTTTAGAGTCATGTTTGGGGTCTGCTTGGCCTGTTTTAGTAGAGTTCGTGCTTTCCCCATCATACAGCTTCAGGAAAGGGGCTGGGTATCTGCAGGATCTTGACAAGCTGACTTCCCATTCCTGGTCCCAACTGGTTGAACCAAACATGGAGCCTGACTCACATTAGACTCAGTCAGGTGATGGTGGTCTCTGAAACTATGGACTGAGACAAGTTTAATCCACAGGTAGAGGGAACAGAGGGAAGGAAACCAGAGAAGATGGGCTGAGTGCGAGCAGGGACAGAATTGTTTTGATTTACTGTTTTTAGATTTTACATTTCTTGTGAGACTGGGCCCTACTTCCTGCCTGTGGTTATATGGGATGGTCCCAAATACTAGATTGTTTAAGACAGATTTGAGTGAGCTTTGATATTTGCAAAATTAGTTCAGAGAACATCTAAGAAATTTAATGTGTCTGTAAAGCCATTCCCACGTATAAATTTACTTTAGTTCTGTTTTGTTTCTATGGAAGGGCTATCGTTTTCCTCTATGTAAAAATCTATCTTTTTAAAAAATTTATATTTGTCCATTTTGTTAATTCCAGCTTTGGCTAAAGCCAACTCCTAGTTTTTTAGAGTCCACCCCTATGGCTGAACAAGAGAAAACTCCACCTTGCTGACTGGTCTCCCTTTCAATTCATTGGTACTTACCACCAGGGGGCGCTTAATCCTGAATGGCAACTACACTACATTCCTCTAATCTGGCTCATGCCCATTGCCTAGAGCAGTGGTTCTCAACCTTCCTAAGGCTGCGACCCTTGCATATAGTTCCTCATGTGGTGGTGACCCCCAACCATGAAATTTTGCTACTGTGATGCATCGTGATATAAATATCTGCATTTTCCGATGGTCTTAGGTGGTCATTCGACCCCCAAAGGGGTCGTGACCCACAGGTTGAGAACCGCTGGCCTAGAGGCTGTTTTTTTTTCTGTATTCTCCCCAGTGACCCCCCCCCCCCCCCACACACACACACACATGCCCCCCGGCCCTGCCTTCTTCTCACTCTCTGCTGAGACCTTGTTTTTTATTATTAGGATATTAAAAGCCACCAGAGGACACTTCCAGCATAATCCTGCTACTGCCACACTATGCCCACACACTCTGCTGTCATTACTCCAGGTGACCTGTCCTTAATCCCAGTTAAGGCCGGTCCTTTGGACTTGCTCACTAGTTTCCATCCCCTGTCACATGTTCAAGGACATCGCATCAACAGTTGGTTTCTCTCTCCCTTACAATCACATTTTCTCTCTGTTGTCTGAGCAATTTCATGAGCTTATAAAATGCTATTATTTCTCCTGTCTTCAGGAGAACAAAATTTTCCAGAAATTTTATTCCCTCTCAGTTACCGGGTCATTTTTCTGTATCTGCGAGAAGCACATCTTCTCAGTAGTGTATCTGCTTGATATCTGCAATTTATCCCATTTTCTAATCTAGGCATTTATTCTCACGGCTCCTACAAAACAGCTCTTGTAAAACTGCCCTTGACTTCCACAGCGCTCAGTCTTGGTTATAACCTTACTTGAGCTGTTTGGCAGGAATTGATAGAGAGGACCACTCTTCCTTTAAATATTTTATTCACTTGACTTTGAGGTTATTGGAGATTGGTTCTGTTCCTATTTGCTGGCGCTTCCTTTTCAGGCTCCTTTGCGCTGTAGCCTGTGCCTCTCAACCTGTGGGTCGAGAACCCTTTGGGGGTCGAAGGACCCTTTCACAGGGGTCGCCTAAGACTATTGGAAAACACCTATTTCCCATGGTCTTAGGAACCAGCACACCGCTCCTCGGTGTAGCAAAATGTAGCAATGTAGTTTACTGTTGTCATATGAAGACTGTTACCCATGCTACACCACGATTCAAGACAAAATTTCATTTATTTGTAATTAGAAATAAATATTTCACAATATATAATTACATATTGTCTATGTGATGAATCCCTATGCTTTAATTATGTTCAATTTGTAACAATGAAAATACATCCTGCCTATCAGATATTTACATTACAGTTCATAAGGGTAGCAAAATTACAGGTATGAAGTAGCAACAGAAATAAGTTTATGGTTGGGGGTCACCACCACATGAGGAGCTGTCTTAAAGGGTCATGGCATTAGGAAGGTTGAGAACCACTGCTCTAGAATCATGATAAATAAATGTCTGCTGTCTGTCTATGGTATTTTGTGATGGCGGTCCAAGCTGACTAAGACAGTCATTTTTTAATAACTTGTAAGTTGCTTCCACTGTCACTGCCTTATTCATAGCTCCCTGACATATCTTTTCATATCTCACTTTCCCATACATGCTAGTAGCGTTTGTGATTCTCGGCTAAGGATGCAGGCATTTACTTGCCAGCAGAGGCTGGAAGTGCCAGGGAGTTAATAGTCCCAGATTCAGCCCTCAGCTCTCTCATCCTCCACCGTCAGATGGCATAACACTGAGGTGTGTTCTAAACAGTGTCTCAGGGTCCCAGAGGCAGTGAGCCCCAGATGACCTCCTCATCCATCCCTTCTCTGCCTTGTCTTATGTCTCCCATTCATCTATGGATCATCTCATAGAGGAATTATTTATTTCCACTTCTGGGGAAACCCAGCTAAGCTAAAAGTATTTGTCAAGTAATCTCTACTTATATTCTATTTCTTAAGAATATATTCCTCGCCCTAGCCAGTTTGGTTCAGTGGATAGAGTGTTGGCCTGGGAACTGAGAGGTCCCGGGTTCAATTCCTGTCAAGGGCACATGCCCAGGTTTCGAGCTTGATCCCCAGTGTGGGCATGCAGGAGGCAGCCAAAAACCATGATTCTCTCATCATTGATGTTTCTATTTCTCTCTCTTCCTCCCTCTCTCTTCCTCTCTGAAATCAATAAAAAAATTAAAAAAAATATTCCTCAAAAAATGGATTTAAAAAACTGACGTTTGAGTACTCAATGTTAAAGTCTCTGTATTTGGGGAATTCTCCTTTATGAGTCCTGGTTGTAAGTAAGAGTTTATCTCCTTTTGTTAAAGCTAGAGATACCAACATACTCACTGTGTTAGCTTCTTTTGAAAGTAGGACATAAGCATGGGACCCAATTTGGCTAAGCAGATGGATCTTGCGCACATTATGTTTGGGATGCGAAGAAGACACAGGAGGGAAGACTCTTCTCTGCTGGTGGCGGCTGTTGTAGCAATTTCCAATTTCCGGAGACCACATTGGCGGCGGTGCTGGCAGCGGTTACTCCCTATCCGTGCCGGCTGGATAGCGAGTGCAAGCTATATTATTAAGAGCAGTCTATGGAATAGAAAGGTAATGTGAATCACAGATGCTACTTAGAACTTTCTAGCAGTCTCATTGAAAAGAAGTCAAAAGAAACAGGTAAAACTTAATTTTGAGAACATATTTAACTCAAATATGATAGTTTCAGCATGTCATCAATTTAAGAAATGTATGAGCTACTTCACAACGACTTCCTTTGTACTTCAAAAAGCTGGTATAGAGCACATCTCAGTTTGAACTAGTCGAATTTCAAGGGCTCCAGAAACTCCGCAGCTGGTGATTCCTATATTGGACCGTGTAGGCCTGGAGTTTAGGCATGGAAGCTGTGTCTTCACGCAGGCCCAGATCTGATTTTGAAACCTCTGAGCCTATTCCGTCTCTCTGTTGCATATGTAAATGCTCCATGGTCTTTTTTTTTTTTTTTAATATATTTTATTGATTTTTTACAGAGAGGAAGGGAGAGAGATAGAAAGTCAGAAACATCTATGAGAGAGAGACATCGATCAGCCGCCTCCTGCACACCCCACAGTGGAGATGTGCCCACAAGCAAGGTACATGCCCCCAACCGGAATCGAACCTGGGACTCCTCAGTCAGGGAGCCAACGCTCTATCCACTGAGCCAAACCGGTCTCGGCGACTCCATGGTCTTTTGATATGCTCATCATCTGACAGTTGGTTTCTATTGTTTGTACTGAAGAACACATTGATATAGAAATTTAAATCGTCAGAAGTTTGCGTAGGCACAGGTATACAAATAAATAAGGGGACTCAGAATTGCTTATCTGACTTTGTAAGGGATTATGATAGTTTGGATTATTGTTCAACAAATACTTTCTTTTTTTCTCCCACCATGGGTGGAGCATTATAACCTGCCTCATTGATGTTAGGCGTGGCCACGCGATTTGCTTTGCCTGATGGGATATTAGTGGATGTGATGCAAGCAAAGGCCTGGGATTCATTGGTGCCATGGCGGCTTGCTCTCTCGCCTTTATCACTGAGAAAAATATCCCACAGCTAGTCTGTGGGTCTGAGATGGGTGAGAAGTATGTGGAACAACTTGAAGACTCAGTGGAGCCCAAGCTAGATTAGCCAATTTGTACCGACCTAAGATTATCGCAGCAAGGATAAGTGATTACATTGTGCCATGTTGTTTTGTTAGTGCAGCATTATTGTGGCAGTAGTCAACTGATACAGAGATAAGGTAGTGAAAATTTTTGCTGGTAAGCACTGCTCTCTGAAAAAGTACAGTATGCAGAGGTGACACAGTATATTAAATTACTCACCCCGGAATGTAGTGCTAATTGAAGGAAAGCTTTGGGGAACCAATTCTCTTCTGCTAGAGGCAGTACAAAGAGCTATGGAGGATTTGCATAGTATTGCATTTACTGTTAAAGTTTCCATCTAGATTAAGAAATAATTTTACTAGTGCCAGCTGTACAATTTCTTGCTTAAAACATGGATTGAACATCAGTGCCCTTTTTTGGACTCTTTGAAAGGAACATCCCATTTCTTGCATTCGCTAGGTTGAGAGAGCCAAAAGATACATGTAAGTATTGAGTCTATGGGTTGCCTACATTGAATGTCAGTTGAATTTACAGCCTTATTATGTGTCTGAGGTGAAGTTGGGCACTGATCAGGGAGAAGTAGGATGCCGAAAATGGAGATTTTATGTAGGTCAACTCCCTCCTGGGTTTTGTTGCCCGGTAAAGCAGCTCTCCTTTCTCTGGTGGTGCTCTTTCCCATTTGCTCAAAGACCCTTAACCAGTCCTTCAAGAGGCCCGTTTAAGGGATTTACCTGGCCAGGGGAGGCCAATTTCTCTTCTGTCCCATTCTTACCTTTCTCTCTATCTGCAGAACTTTTACTGTTGTCAGATCCCAGCATGCTCTGGGAACCACTTTAAAAGCAAATTTGTGAGATCAAAGTGTTCACATGAAAAATTGCAAAACTCTGTTAATTTATATCAGAATTTTACATGCGTGTACATGTGTATGTGTAGGTGTGTGTGTGTGTGTGTGTGTACTTGTGTTTACTGTGTATGAATTCTGCGGGAGGAAGGTCAAAGGGGAACCAGTGATTTTAGATCAGGCTGACGTTAGCATGATGGGGACTCTCACTGAGATCTTGGACTCGATGTGCTTCTCACACTGGGAGTAAGTCTGATTGTTTGCTTGCTCCGTTGACTTGTCTAAGAAACAAGGCCTCATACTGTGTTTAAATCAACAGCAACCAGTGGCATCATTATTCTAAAAGCCAGCAGATGTTGGGAAAGGAGAACAAACTAAACCACTTTTTTTCTTCACTCAAAATCGGTATAACGTATATTAATTGGAAGAATGTAGGGAGAAAAGATGGAACAAATAAATTGGCTTCAGACAATATAAATAAAGAAGATCAGCCATATTCATTTAACAATACTATTTGCTTTCAATACTGTTTGGAATACTCTCAAACAAAATTTAAAAATTGGTAGGACTTTTTTTTTACTCATTAAATATTTATCAAATAGCCAATATTCTAGGCACTGGAAATGTAGTGGTAAATGAGGCAGATGAAAATTCCTTCATGTAACTATATTCTCATAAAGGATGACAGAGAATAAGCAAATAAATTGAAATATACAACCTATTAGAAGGCGATTTGTTTAAGGAGGAAAATAAATCAGGATAAATTAAAATGACCAGTGTGGAAAAGCATTCAATTTTTATAAAGGGTTGACAGGAGGTGTCACTGGGAATGTAAGATTTGAGCCATTTCCTGAAGTAGCCTTGTCCATTTCCAGGGTAGGAGTATTCTAGGCAGAAAATACAAGGACATAGGTCATGGACATGACTGGCTCCATGAAGCATTAGAGTAACCAGAGTAGAATGATCCAGGTGATTATAGTAGAAGATGAGGTCAGAAGTATAAAGTGGAGCTAGTTTGTATTATTTCTTTATCAATAAGTTAAAGGACAAAACTTGTTTCTGCCTTTGCAACTGGATTGGATCCGGTTCTGGATATCAGTTCCCCTTGCTGACGGCGGACTTCAGGCCATGTCCAATGGCAGCATTGGTTTCTAATCCTTCACTACTCACTGTATCCCAGTAAGTTGCATAACTCTCACCTAGCCTGGTCCTGCTGCATTGCACTGCACTCTCTTGAGAGAATTCCTTCAGGTCCATTGCCTAAAGAAGAAGACATTTGAGTCTGGTTAAAAATAGTTCTGCACACATTTACATCGACCAGGAATAGATGGCCGCAGCAGTATTTCCTCCCTTTGGAGTGGCTCTGTAGGACAATGGAAAAAGAAATTCCAGCCGAAACCGGTTTGGTTCAGTGGATAGAGCGTTGGCCTGCGGACTGAAGGGTCCCAGGTTCAATTCCGGTCAAGGGCATGTACCTTGGTTGGGGTACATCCCCAGTAGGGGGCGTGCAGGAGGCGGCTGATTGATGTCTCTCATCGATGTTTCTAGCATTCTATCCCTCTCCCCTCCTCTCTGTGAAAGATCAATAAAATATATTAAAAAAAAAAAGAAATTCCAGTTCTTCCAGTGGACATGAAATCAAACAATTTATCTTTATATATATATAATTCTTACTGATTTCAGAGAGGAAGAGAGAGATAGAAACATCGATGATGAAAGAAAATCTTTGATTGGCTACCTCCAGCACACCCCCTCCTGGGGAATCAAGCCCACAACCTGGACATGTGCCTTAATCAGGAATGGAACTGTGACCTCCTGGTTCATAGTACGACACTCAACCACTGAGCCACGCTGGTTGAGCCAAACAATTAACCTTATTGTTCACTTTTTCTGTTTGTAGGAAACCTGAGGTAAGCATGTATACTGATTGATAGGTAATAGCTAATGGTATAATCAGATTATCAGGGATCTAAAAGAAACAGAACTGTAGGACTGATCACATGTTTCAGGAAAAAGGATGGGAGGAGTACATGACAAAACTTTTTTTTTTAAATATATTTTATTGAGTTTTTACAGAGAGGAAGGGAGAGG
The DNA here is from genome assembly GCA_004026805.1 of Lasiurus borealis. Taxonomy (NCBI): domain Eukaryota; kingdom Metazoa; phylum Chordata; class Mammalia; order Chiroptera; family Vespertilionidae; genus Lasiurus; species Lasiurus borealis. The sequence goes on along the minus strand of PVJN01003933.1, from coordinate 26,690 downwards.
GATAGAGTGTTAGAGACATCAATGAGAGAGAGACATCAATCAGCTGCCTCCTGCACGCTCCCAACGGGACCTTTCAGTCTGCAGACCGACGTTCTATCCACTGAGCCAAACCGGTTTCGGCAACAAAACTATTTCTAACCCTAGTAGAGCTAGCCTACTACAGTGGTACTTCGAGATACGAGTGCCCTAACATATGAGATTTTTGAGATACGAGCCGTGGAGCGAGAGATTTTTGCTTTGAAATACAAGCAACATTTGAGATAGGAGGCATCGCACGGATTGGCCGGCTGCACATGACCCACCAGTTTACTGCGACTCGAGCATCTCATAGTTTCCCACGCCTCACTGTTATGGAACGAATTAAACTCGTATCTCGAGGTACCACTGTACTGGGTTTCCAGAGAGCCAGCAATGAGTTCTAACTTCTCGGTGGTCTTCTGACTCTGCAAAGGAGGGTAGGAAATGGAGTCACTGGGCTTGGTACAGTGTTACCTGGAGTAAAATTGTAACTTAACAGATTACAAGACAAAAAGAGCATGTGGACACTGGGTTCTGTCGCAGAGATTCAAGGTGAACCCAAGGATTTCAGTGCAATAGCTGTTTATAGATATGTGATACGTGCCAGGCTATCTACACAGCCTAGGGCACAAAGACAAATATGATATTGGGCCAGCTCTCAGGGACATGACTGATTAGTGAGGGAGGCAGACTGTAAACAGCTAGCCTCTAATAATACGGTGATAATGAGAGGTTTGCTGAGGCATTGTGGGAGAGCAAAGAACAACTCAGTCCAACCTGGAGGTCTGGGCTTCTTGGGAAAGATGTTCCCAGCATCTAAGGAGAGGTGAGAGTTGAGTGACATTTTACACTTGGGGATCACCATAAGGGAAGCTCGGGAATGAAGAAAATATCATTGTTTAATAGGAATTGAAAGCATGTGGACATTATTATGAGGTAAAATAGAAGGTAGAAATGAAAAAGTAAAGAGTCAAGTGACAGATGGTCTGGTATGTTCACTGAATGGCAAAGCTCTGGAAATCCTCGCAAGTGGTTTAAGCATGGATCCTCCAGAGTCAAATTGAATCTTAGATACGTCATTCTGGCTGCTATGTGGAGCAAGCTTCAAAGCAGGGCAAAATAGGGCTCAGGAGAGTTATTAGGAGGCTATTTCAGTAGTCAAGGTAAGAAAGAATGGAAACCTGACTAAGCAGAGGTAGTGAGAAAGATTACAGTGCCGTGTGGGAGGAATAATTAGTGAAGGAAAAGGTGTGGGCAGACAAAGAGAAGTTTAGAATGAATGTAAGATTTCTGCTTTCAGAGCTGGATGATGGTACCATTCCCTGAAACTGTAATTGTAAGAGTAGGAGGAAAGGTGGGCCTGGGAGTGGAGGCGTGGGAAAAAGATGAGCTCAGTTGGAACATGCTGAGTTTGCATTGTATGGAGAAATATGTACTTAGGCAGTGAGATAAATAATCTGACCCTTGTGATCAGGGTGGAAGAAACATATTCCTAAGCCATTGCATAAAGCTAAGTAGGTATATCCATGTGAAAAATGACCTTGCCTTTGGATAGACGGCAGGCAGAGGACCACCATTTAAGGCAGAAACTCTGCTGACACCAACATTTGGAGAAGAAACACCTTTAAAAAAAACACATATATATATTTTTATTGATTTCAGAGAGAAAGGAAGAAGGAGAAACAGATGGAAACATCAATGATGAGAATCACTGATTGGCTGCCTCCTGCACGCCCCCTACTGGGGATCGAGCCCAAAGCACAGGCATGTGCCCTTGACTGGAATCGAACCTGAGACTCTTCAGTCCTCAGGCTGACGCTTTATCCACTGAGCCAAACCAGCGAGGGCAAGAAACACCTTTTAAAGGCAATGAAATATTAGACTGAGTGGTTACTGAGTTAAGCAAATCAAAACAGGATTACGAGGAGTTTACTATGACGTAGAAATTACCTCCATTTTGAATGATACACAGGTAAAGGACAGGCTGTTGGAGGTTGAAAGATGGTGATTATAACTAGTTTGGAAATGGCTTCTGAGGAAGTGATGTTTAAGTTGAGACCTAATCACATGATAAATGAGGGAGGGAAGGTGCTTAGAAACAGACTGCAGAGGGCACAGCAATGGAGCACAAGCAAAGGCCCTGGATCTAGAGAGAACTTGATGCATTTGAGTTGAAATCGCCACATGGTAGGACACAAGAAAGAGGGGAGGGAAGTATGTGACAAGCTAGGAAGGTAGGAAGGATCTGGTTCATGTGACTGAGTAGTTCATATTCATGCCATATTCCAAAAGACACGGGGGCCATAGGAAATGACCTTTGAAACATTTGTTTGTCTGTTTAGCCCCCTCCTTTTAAACTGCCCCGTGTCCACTCTGAGATTTTGGTAGAAGTTTCAATTATGTAAGTGGGTTTGCATCCTAGGACAGCTAATAAGAGCACCCCATCATTGGTCAGAATCAGTCATGATGAGGTCAGTCTCAACAGAAATCACTAACAATGAAGGATGATGATAGAAAAATTACCCCATATTCAACCCTCCCGAGGCTGGGAGACTGTAATCATCACAGGATCACAGTTCATCCTCAAATGGAAGAAACACACTTTGGAGAATCCCGAGGAGAATATTGACCAGTTGATTGGTTGAATTGCTGTATTTAACCGAAATTTTACCTTGGTTTTGTAAGATTCTGTTTTCCACTTCTAAGTATATATGGAGCTTTAGAATCAAGTTGATTGTCAGAGACCTGAGGGATGTCACATCTCTGCACATCTGCAGTCTCTGACTGTTGGGAATTCATTCTTGTTACACATTTACAAAGCTTACTCTGGCTGTCGTGGGGAGGTGGAGGGGTAGAAGGCAGGAAGTAATTGGGGAAGGTCATTTAGAAGACTGCTGTACTAGTTCCCGAGATAGCACACTGGAGGAAAGGCAGGTCTCAAGTTCAGTTTTGAGTACATGAAGTAATGAGCTGCCTGTAACACGCAAATGAAGATGTTGCATACGCTGTGGGCATGTGGTTCTGTCTTAAAACGTCAGCTCTTAGCTGGAAATACAAGTCTGAATTATTGGCAAAGAGGTGCTAGTGGAAGCTGTGAGTGCGGATGAAATTATTCTCCATGCAAACCCTGCAGGACGTATATTACATACTCCGGTAGGTGCCGTACACTCCAATCACTTTGAGAATGGACAGTGAGGTTAAAACAGCATCTGGGATAATTTTCCGAATGAATTCAATGCATAATTGGCAGGCAAAGATGGAAGAGTTACCAGGAGAAGGGAATGAGAAGAACATCCTACAAGTGATTAGATGATAGGAAAAAAACTCCCTAGGAGTGTTTAGTCTAACAACAAGATTTTTTTAAAAAAAATATATTTTATTGATTTTTTTACAGAGAGAAAGGGAGAGACATAGAAAGTCAGAATAATCGATGAGAGAGAGACATAGATCAGCCACCTCCTGCATGCCCCACAGTGGAGATGTGCCCGCAAGCAAGGTACATGCCCCCGACCGGAATCGAACCCGGGACCCTTCAGTCCGCAGGCCAACGCTCTATCCACTGAGCCAAACCAGTCTCGGCTAACAACAAGATTTTAAGAGGAGCATGCGGCCAAGTCTTCTGAACATTATTGAGAGCTCAAATAGAAGATTGACAATTCTTCTTCAGATTAAAAATATATATATATATATATTTTTATTGATTTCAAAGTGGAAGGGAGAAGGAGAGAGAGAAACATCAATGTTGAGAGAAAAATCATTGACCAGCTGCCTATTGGGGATTGAGCCCGCATCTCAGGCATATGCCCTGCCTGGGAATGGAGCCTCCCAGTTCATAGGTCTACACTTAACCCTTGAGCCTCGCCGGTTGGGCAGATTTCTTGATATGGAGGTGACCTGGACATTCGTGAGGTGGTTTTGGTGGAGTAATGAGAGCTGTGAGCAGAGAGCGAGTGGGAGATAAACAAATTAGATGAGGGTACATCTCTCTTACAGAAATTTTTTTCTAAATGAAAGCAGAGAAATAAGGATGATATTAGAAGGAAATGAGAGGTTAGGGGACAATTGTCAGAGACCAAATGTTGTTCTCACTAGGTGGATGTAAAAGGAAGGCCAGAAGGCTGGCAAACCTTAATTGCTCTGAAAGGTCAGAGCTGATTACTCATTGTTTAGTTGAAACTATCTGTTTGTATCATGTTAATTTCTGTTATTTCCTGCCTAAAGGCTAGGGGTGTGTCCCAAAGCCTTAATAAAAGGGAGAAAAAGGCCAGAGCAAATGGCAGTCCTTTCCACTAGAGAAGGCTCCCGCCTGGACCCCCAATATCGCCACATTAATGTTTTCTAGTCTCTCATTTTGTTTGCGTGCGGCCTCCTTCAGAACCCGAACCCTGAACCAGGAACCCTGAACCACGCGGGACGTGGAAAGAGGTTCCCACAGACAATAATGTCCAAGAGAAACGAAGTTCCTTTGGAAAACTCCTATTTACAAGGCCAGGTACTTTCCTTCTGGCTCTTACTTCTGTTCTCTGGCCAATCTCAACTCAGAAGCACTGGCGGAAGATATGGGGGAGGGGGAGGACAGTCAGGGTTATTCAGTTCCATTTTCATGGAGAAATTCAAGAGAAAATCAATAAAAAGCTCAAAGCAAGTCCACTTATTAGGAGTACCACACCTCTCCCAACTGCACACTTCACTCTCGGCCTGTCTCAGAAGGGCAAGGATTTTGAAATAAACTAAATGTCAGCTCATAAGAGAAAAGTCATAACTTTGGGCACCCTAACTACCCCCCGTAGGACAGGGGCTGTGTTTTATTAGACTTTATCTGCTCTAGTTGGAGTGGCAGGACACGGAGAGCTCTCTGTGTTTGTCAGAATGAATAAATCTATGTAGTTTCTTCCCATTGGGAAACGTTTTCGAACAGTAATGCTAACCGCCCTCCAATAATTTCCCCAGAATTGTACCCTACAGACTATTACATGTAAGGAGCCCTCAGACCAGGCCATGATTGTGTCTTTGGGAAAATAATCAGAATCAATGCTCCTGTCATAGCGTCCTCAACTCTACAGACTCTGGTAGTTTTACTCTTTGCTTACTAGTTTCTCAGGAGTGAGAGAAGGGGCATTTATTTTTTTAAAAATGTATTGACATTTTTATAGAGAGGAAGGGAAAGAATAGAGAGTTAGAAACATCAATGAGAAAGAAACATCAATCAGCTGCCTCCTGCACACTCCCCACTGGGGATGAGCCTACAACCAAGGTACATGCCCTTGACTGGAATCGAACCTGGGACCCTTCAGTCCACAGGCTGATACTCTATCTACTAAGCCAAACCAGTTAAGGCTTATTTCTTTATCTGTTAAATGTATTTTTATTGGTCTCAGAGAGGAAGGGAGAAGGAGTGAGAGAATCATGAATGCTGACAGAGAATCATTGTTCAGCTGCCTCCTATATGCCTCCTCATGGGGACCGAGCTGCAATCCTGACTGGAAATCAAACCGTGACCTACTGGGTCACAGGTCACCACTTAATGACTGAACCATGCCAGCCAGGCTAGAGAGTGGGGGCCTTTAAACTCCCAGGTTATAACATTAAGATAGCTGTGATTCGGCCTATTATTAGATAATAAAGTTGGCAATGTTATCCAGGAGCTATCTCCAAATGTGGTTTCTTTCAGCTATATATTGTCATGTTTTTGAGCTTTTTGAAATACAAGAGCTTGTCCTACAATTTCTCCTCATTACAACATATATTCTGAGTTGATAATAAGGGATTTCCCCTCCAGATTCATACCCTCTCCCTGAAACACATTAGGTGTGTGTGTGTGTGTGTGTGTGTGTGTGTGTGTGTGTGTGTACTCCCTTGTAAGTCATGCCTCATCCTAAGTTTAGCTTATTGACAAATCAACCTGTTTTCAGCAGAAGGGGTAAACTCACTCTCAGCCCGCTGCAGATCTATAGGGGGTCTCTCTTGTAGTTATCTTCAGATGCTCTGCCCTATCTCTACGTGGCCTTCATTGCCACTCTGCTGTTACTTCTCAGCCTCCTTCCAATAAAATTCCTTCAATCCACGCTCTACTGGTAGCCTGAATCTGTGGTCTGTATCCTTGACACACTTTTCAGTAAGAAATACATGTCCCTGGGGATCTCTTTTTAAAAAAATATATTTTATTGATTTTTTTTACAGAGAGGAAGGGAGAGAGATAGAAAGTCAGAATCATCGATGAGAGAGAGACACCAATCAGGCACCTCCTGCACGCCCCACTGTGGAGATGTGCCCGCAAGCAAGGTACATGCCCCCAACCGGAATCGAACCTGGGATCTTTCAGTCCGCAAGCCGACCCTCTGTTCACTGAGCCAAACTGGTCTCTGCTCCCTGGGGATCTTGATGGGGCAAATATTATCTGGGAATACTTTTTCACTAAAAATATATTTAAAAGTTTTAGGCACTAATGATGCTTCAGGCTTCATAGAAGGTGCTGGTGTTGGGTTCTGTAAGGATCTTGCAGGAACCAGTAATTTCTGTTTGTCTGTATTTATTTTTTCCATCTCTTCACCAGTCCCCTCCTCCTCCCTTGTTTTTTACTTAACATTTTTAAAAATTGAATTTATTGGGATTACATTGGTTCATAAAATTATACAGGTTTCAGGTGTACAATTCTATAATCATCATCTGGATATTGTATTGTGTGTTCACCACCCTAAGTCAAGTCTCCTTCCATCACTATTCACCCCCTCTTTAGCCTCTTCTACCTCCCCCACCCGCTTTCACCTGTCCCCCCTAATATCCCTAGATGGGCTTGTGATGGTTTATCATAAGCACAGACAATAAGCTAAGGGGAATGAGAAACAGTCATGATTAAGGAGACATCAATGAGACTAGGAAGAAGATCCCAGACATCCCTGCCATAAAGGCCCAGGTGGTTGTTATATTTGCTCTGACAGTTAGCTTTTGGTTTCCTGGTAATCAAAGCAAGAAGAAAAACCTAATACTTCTTTTAGGAAAGAGGAAATATCTCAGTTCCCTAGGGAAGGCCAAAGTGTTTGTTTTTAGCACTCATATCTGAAAAGCATTTTCATTGGGAAGCTTTAATAAGGGGCATTGAATGAGACTGCAGACAATGCTTTTTTACTTTCTCCTTGTAGCAGGTGCAGGAATTGATTTCCTGTGATCATCTCTTGTGTTGTTGCAGATATTATAGTGACATAATCTTTTTTATTTTAATCTTTATTGAGATTATTACAGATGTCCCTCCTTCCCTGCCTCCCCCCATTGCCTCTCTCCACCCAGTTCCTGCCCCGCCCTAGGCCTTCGCCACCATATTGTCTGTATATATAGGTAATGCATATATGATCTTTGTTAAATCTCTTCCTCTTATCCCCCTTTCTTCTGAGACTCGTCAGTCTGTTTCATTTTCATGCCTCTGATTCTGTTTTATTTACCAGTTTATCCTGTTCATTAGATTTCTTATTTGTTTATTTGATTTTTAGATTCAATTCTTTATAGGTATGTATATATTGCCACTTTGTTGTTCATATTTTTTATCTTTTTCTTTTTCTTCCTCCTATTCTTAAAGAATACCCTTCAACATTTCATATAATACTGGTTGGGTGATGGTGAACTCCTTCAGCTTTTTCTTGTCTGTGAAGCTCTTTATCTGACCTTTAATTCTGAATGATAGCTTTGCTGGGTAGAATAATCTTGGTTGTAGGTTCTTGCTATTCATCACTCTGCTATTGATACCCACTCGCTTCTGGCCTGCATGGTTTCTGTTGAGAAATCATCTTCCAGTCATATGGACATTCCATTGTAGGTACTCAACTGCTTTTCCCTTTGCTAAGTTTAAGATTCTCTCTTTGTCTTTAGCCCTTGGCATTTTAATTATGATGTGCCTTGGTGTGGTCCTTTGGGTGGTCTTATTTGGGACTCTCTGTGCTTCCTGGACTTGTAAATCTTATTTCTTTCACCAGGTAAGGGGAAGTTTTCTGTCATTATTTCTTCAAATATGTTTTCAATATCTTGCTCTCTCTTTTCTTCTGGCACCCCCATAATGTGAATGTTAGTACGCTTGAAGTTATCCCAGAGGTTCCTTATGCTATCTTCATATTTTTGGATTTTTATTTCTTTTTGCTCTTCTGGTTGGGTGTTTTTGGCTTCAAATCATTGATTTGATTCTCGGAATTCTCATTTCTACTGTTGATTCCCTGTATATTATTCTTTATTTCAGTCAGTATATGCTTAATTTCTGACTGGTCCTTTTCTATTTTTCTTTCTTTTTTTTTTTTGAGGTTTCTAGAAGATTCTTGAGTAACCTTCTAATTGTGGTTTTGAACTCTATATCCAGTAATTTGCTTTCTTCTGTTTCTTTCATTTGTGACATGTTTATCTCCAAGTTGGCTGCTTCCCCGTGTTTTTTTTCTATTTATTGGGGAGAGCTGCTATATCTCTTTGAATTGGTAGAGTGGCCTTGTGTAGTAGTTGTTTCTGTAGGGCCCAGTGGCTCAGCCTCTCCTGTCACCTAAATTGGGAGTTCTAGTTACACCCATTTGTGGACTGTGAGCACAGTCTTGTTGTAGTTGAGCCTTGATTACTGTGGTGTCACTGGCAGGAATTGACCTCCAGGCCAATTATCTGTGAGGACCATATGCGACTACAGTGGGAGAGCTGGTGTATAGGAGACACCCTTAGTGAGCAGGACTTGCTTCAGTGGGGCTTTGGTGCTCACTGAGTCTGTCTCTTGAATCTGTCACTTATGAATGTGTAGAGTTGTAATCTAGTACAGTCTACACTGGCTCTTGGGTCTCCAGGGAGCTGCAAAGTCAGCCACTGCCTGGGGCCACTCAGCAGGAGCTACTGAGATCTGCAGATTCCTCCTCTCTGTATTGGGTTTGGAAGTATTCAGATAAGGCTCAGTTATGAAGCAAGGCAGGCTAGTGCTGGTGCTGGGTCTTGGGCCTTTTATTGATAGGTTGGCTGATCCCTGACCCAGTTGCAGTTTGTTTGACAGATTTTACCCTGATCAAGGAAAGGCCATTCATATGCAAAAGATATTGCAAGCAGCTTGGGTGGGATTGTAAATTGGATGAGGTGGGGTCTTAGGGAATCACTAGGGTAGAGCAAACAGAAATGGCTGCCAGTCAGCTCTGTGACTAGGAAGGTCCCAGCATAGGAACAATGACCCTTGTGAGCGCCTCCACCTGGGTTAAAGCTGCCCTTGAATTCCTCCCCGGATGCCAGACAATCCAGTTCCTCCTCAGATGTGTCTGTGTTCCCCAGATCCTTGCCCTGGTGCTGGAGCTCAGAGGAAGTGGGACTTTGTAAGTTCAGTTCATGGTGTCGGCCTTTTAAGAGGAACAGCTGGATCTCCAGCAGCCTCTGTGTCACTGAGCCCTAAATGGCACTGTTTTTTACAGCCCATAGTTCTTACTGCCAGTTCTTACTGAAATTCCTTTTCCCAGCTCTGGGACCCTGAGTTGAGGCTCTGGAGTGGGGCTGGGACCCATTCCTCTTTTGGGTAGCCTCCGCAGAGATGATATCCCTCCTGTTCCATGCCTCCACCTCTCCTAACAGTCGCAGTGTGCTTTCTTCTTTACTTGTCTAGTTGTGGGACTTCCATTCAGCCAGCTTTCAGGTGGCTCTGGATGATGATTGTTCTGTATTTTAATTGTAATTTTGATGTAGTTGTGGGAGGCGGCGAGTACAGGCATTTACCTATGCTGCCATCTTCAAATCTCTCAAATGTGACATAATCTTATAAAACATCTTAATGGAGGAAATTCTTTGATGGCCTACCTCCAATAAATGAAAGCTCTCTGGACCAGGTGATTTTTATCCACCTGAAGGACTGTATCATTCCAAGGACCCTCCAAGAGTTGAATGTATTCAGTTATTCCTTGGGAACTGTCAAATTCCTTGTCAGCATTTTTTTTTTTTTAGTTATGTGAGAACCGCTTTCTGGCCCAATCCGATTGTTCTTTTTTTGTTGAATTTTTGATGTCTTACTTTCTTTCAGCTACTCTTATTATTAATTCTCAGCAACTGGAAGAGTCCCTTTGTCAACTCAGTTTTAGAATTGCTGAGTTTTTAAAGGTTTAAGATATTTTTTTCCCCTTAACTGCTGTTTTTTTCGGAGCTCTTCATACTCAAATACACTATGTGACTAAGAGAGAAAAATTATGTTCAGTATTTCTTGACCTTATTGAGCACAGAATTTATTTTTTGAAAAATATGTATTTTTATTGATTTCAGAGAGGAAGGGATAGGGAGAGAGACATAGAAACATCAATGATAAGAGAGAATTATTGATCGAATGCCTTCTGCACATCCCCTACTGGGATTGAGCCCAAAATCTGGGCATGTGCCCCTGACTGAGAATCGAACCGTGACCTCCTGGTTCATAGGCTGACCTCAACTACTGAGCCACACCAGCATAAACTGAAGAAATGTGATGGGTTTTCAGCTACAGACACTTTGATGATGTACAAAGATGTTTGGAATTGCTATCTTCAAGTAAGATTAGAAAGATAATGTCAATCTTTTGCATAATATTTTCTATTATTAGTTCTTAGTTACAACTACTGTCAAGATTGGCCAAGGGATGGTTTACGTGTCATTGTTTAATCCTTGGGAAAATGACAGTGTGACATCTTTGTACCACTTCATTAAAATATTGCCAGTGAGAAAATAGTATCTGGTGGGTAGTGGGTAGCAAACTAACACAGTGAATAATATCTGTTACTTTCAGAGACTTATTTGACTTGGCATCACTTGCCTTATCCCTTTTGCTGAAAACCTCTAAAATTTTTTGAGATGCCATGAATATAAAATGTATAACCTAAGAATTCTCAGCAGGCTGAGTAATTTATTGAAACACTTAAGGCCAGCAGGTGTTTTTGGAATATGTGGCATCAAAAGTCATTTTCTCTTAGCTAAAGCAATCTTTCACATGGAGCTATAAAATGATTTGGACATTCAGACAGGAAAAATGTTGAAGCAGTCTGATAATTTTCTCCTTATATCTATATTTGAAGTGTTTGTTTGTTTTTTTAAAGTCACTTTAGTTCTCATTTTTGTTGGTGGACAATCAACCCTTTAATTCTTTAGACTTAATCACTTCTGGACAAATTAAAACATTTATTATATAATTAGTTAATCAGAAAGTCTCTGTTTACTCCTTTTCTGAAATTTGATAGGAATTAAAGACATGACCGTTCAATTTAGTACTTAATTATGTGTTATTTTGTCATTGTTTAGCACTATTTATTATATTTGTTTTATTTCTTCCCAGAATAAGCTTTTTGTGTCTATGGATGTGATGGGTAATTTGGTATGTCAACTTGCCTGGGCCATAGGATGCTTAGACATTTGGCCAAACATGATCCTGGGTGAGTCTGTGACGGTGCTTCTGGATGAAATTAATTTCAATCTGTAGACTGGGTAAAGCCGATTGCTTTCCCTAAGGGGGATGGGCCTCATCCAATCAATTGAAGACTTAACTAGAAGAAAAAGGCTGGGATCTCCTTCTGCCCAACTGTTCTGAGCTGGGACATTGGTCTCTTTCTGTCTTTAGACACAAAATGACACATTGGCTCTTCCTGGGTCTCCAGCCTGGGGACTGTAGATCTTGGTACTGCTCAGCCTCCGTAGTCATGTGAGCCAATTCCTTAAATAGATTCCTTTATGTATGCACATGTTCTACTGGTTCTGTTTCTTTAAAGAACCCTGCCTAATACAATGGGTTCTGATACTCATTTCATATTATCCATAGTACATAGCACACCATGGTTATGTTCAAAATTTAAAATAGACTCTTAGAAGCAAAGTGATCCTTCATCAAAACAATCTGTGAAAAAAGTCATTTACTCTAAGACAAAATCCCAACAGTTGAATACTGTTTGCTTGAGTGCTATAAGTGTACTATTACACCTGTCAGTTTTGACAAAGGTGGAAATAAAGGCAGTGGAAAGTGCAGTATTGATCTGGGTTAGGTGCTGTCAAATGAGCTGAATTTCTGTATTTGAATGACGAATGGTAATTACAACACATTAACCAGCATAATTTTCATCATAGAAGATATGATTTAAGTGACAGGTTGAACTCATTTACCTTAGCCAAAAGCCCGGGTAGGTCTAGCTTCTAAAAATTCATGCTATTGTATGTGACATAAGGAAGGCCTCCATATTTATTATTGCTGCCTGTGAGATTTGTAAACCAGTTAAAGCATGTCATTTCACCTGTAGCAAATGGTCTTTTTGGTCCATGTCAGGGCATGCATTTGGAATTGTTTTTCAAAGAGTTGTGATGAATAATACCTCATTCGATTTCGCCTTTGATATAAAGTTGTATGAGGACTGAGCAAAATACAAGTTTTAATGTGTTTGTTACAAAAACAGAGTGAAGCTCTCATTGAGTGGTGTTAAATTCTGTGACCTTGCTCTCATGGGAGTTGTGTAGTAACTGACTGAGTGGATTGAAGGTAAGAAATGTGCAGGAAAGTGTGAATGTCTCATGATTCCATCCACTTTAGTGTGTAATGGCCCAGTTCTCTTACATGAAAGACTATTGCAAATACTGGTGTTTATCAAGTGAGACCAAACACTTTTAATAGTCTTTGTTATATGAACATTAGAAACATAATTTGTGAGAATGTGACCTGTTGCCCACTTGATACTGAGCGTGATACAGTTGAATACTTCTGAGCTGCACTTTATAGGGTGAATGTGGATGCTATTTCGGGGACAGAATGCATGGTCTCTCCCTTTCTTTCTTTCTTTCTTTCTTTCTTTCTTTCTTTCTTTCTTTCTTTCTTTCTTTCTTTCAATACATTTTATTGATTTTTTTACAGAGAGGAAGGGAGAGGGATAGAGAGCTAGAAACATGGAGGAGAGAGAAACATCCATTAGCTGCTTCCTGCATGCTCCCCACTGGAGTTGTGCACGCAACCAAGGTACATGCCCTTGACAGGAATTGAACCTGGGACCTTTCAGTCCGCAGGCTAACGCTCTATCCACTGAGCCAAACCGGTTTCGGCCTCCCAGTTACTGTCCCAGAGAGGGATGTTTTATCAACCCAGCTCTCATTCAGTATCATTTCTTTGTTTTCAAGTGGGAGGAAAAATAGCCTTCTCCATCACCTCCATATAGAGTGGACCCAGTGGGAATAGTGGGACTCAGAATGGAGACAAGTGGCAGATGGCACTTTGTAGGTACAGTGGAGAGCAATGAGAACAACCATGTTATCAGCATAACTATAAGAGTGATATTAAATGGAACATTGAGCAAGCCCACGAGCAAAGTAAGAAGAATGATTCCACTGGAAGGAAGTGGCCTCTGGCGCATGCCTGTAAAACCACAACAGTGTGTGGCTTTCAACAGAAAATGTGCAGACAGGATACAAGAGAAATTGAACTGAGATCAGAGCCCAGCAGTGAGGATTCTCTTTGGAGTCATCTCAGCGTTTCCACCAAAGACACATTAAGGAAAATATTAGAAACTAATACTAGAGTTTCTCTGTACGCCATTCATATTTTGTGTTCAATATATAATTGTGATTATGTTTATTACAAGAGGCCTGGTGCACAAATGCACTGAGGGGGTCCCTCAGTCTGGCCTGAAGCTTTCCAACATCCCCCAAAGAGTCCAGGATTGCAAAGGGGCACAGACCAGGCCGAGGGACCCCACTGGTGCACAAGTGGGCTGGGGAGGGACTGTGGGAGGGCTCCAGGCCGTGTCTGGCTTGTCTAGCCCAGTCCCGATCTGCAGACCCCAGCAGCAGCTAATCTACCAGTCGGAGCATTTGCCCCTTGGTGGTCAGTGTGCGTCATAGTGATTGGTCAGACAAGTGGTCAGATACTTAGCATATTAGGCTTTTATTTATAGGATTAGTGAACTATGGGGTATCCCCCCAAAATGTATATACACACTTTGAATAATTATAAAGGCCATGTTTATTAAAGTATATTACATTTTCAAAATTGAGCTATCAGCTGTTACAGTGTGCATACATTAAAAACAACTAAAAACAACCAGTCTATCATTTATTTATTTTGTTAATTCTTATCTGAGGATATTTTTCCATTCATTTTTAGAGAGAGTGGAAAGGAGGGAGAGAGATAGAGAAACATCAATGTGAGAGAGACACATCAATTGGTTGCCTCCAGCGAGCATATACCCTGACCAGAGCTAGAGATGGAGCCTGCAACTGAGGTACATGCCTCTGGCTGGAATAGAACCCAGAACCCTTCAGTCCATGGGCTGATGCTCTATCCAAATTGGCTAGGGCTGTATACATTTTTTGGGGGGACACCCTGTAAAATATATGTCATTTTTATTTTACAACACAGATCCATTCTGTCTAAATTAACCCTTAATAAAAGGCACAATGTTTTTTTTTTTTTAATATATTTTATTGATTTTTTTTTTTACAGAGGGGAAGGGAGAGAGATAGAGAGTTAGAAACATCGATCAACTGCCTCCTGCACACCCCCTACTGGTATGTGCCTGCAACCAAGTTACGTGCCCTTGACAGGAATCGAAACTGGGACCTTTCAGTCTGCAGGCCGACCCTCTATCCACTGAGCCAAACCGGTTTTGGCTGGCACAAAGTTCTTGAGTTGAAGTGTGCTTCACAGGATGTTTTAGGTGGCTATACCTGGGAAGAGGCTACCTGAAAACAGATGTCTACATTTGGAGCTCCAAGGAACAGAACGTGGGGAATAGCCTATTGTCCAGATGGGCCTTTGCTGTGCGCATTTCACTCTGGGGTACTAGATCCCAGTCATTTCTTGTAGAGATCACCAAGTGCTTCATGAGAGGATTGGAGGGAGAAAGTGGATGTGATTAAAAGTATGCCTTAGCTCTTTATTTTTTTCTTTTTTTTTAAATCCTCACTCTCAGATATTTTTCCATTGATTCTTAGAGAAGACAGAGAAATATCAGTGTGAGAGAAACACATTGATTGGTTCTCTTTTGCACATGCCCCGAGAGGAGCCTGCAATGAAGTACATGCCCTTGATTGGAATCAAACCCGGACTCTTTAGTCTGCAGGCCGACACTACCCACTGAGCCTAACTGGCTAGGTCTGCCTTAGCACTTTATTCAAGTGACTGTGCTCAACTACTTGTTAGGTGTCACTAGCCCCTGTTTGGGGGAGGGGCTGGTAGTGAACGCATACATTTTGAAAGAGCATGCTCCTTCCTCCCTCTTAAATAGAATAGTCCTCATTTCTGGTTTGTCTCACGTTTCCTCCTCATTAGAGTTAGTGATGCATTCATTTGGCGATCTTTTTATTGAAGCACAGTTAGCCAAGCATTTTGAACTGGAACTTTGCACAGCACATAGACCAAGCATTAGAGAGTGAGGCATCAAGCTGCCCTTGCTGAGTTACAAGGTGGATGCAGTTTCTAAAAACGACCACGTAGTTTGTCACAACACACCCCAAACCCCCACACCCCTGGAGAGGGGAAATTGTATGTGAAATTAGGAAAGTGGTGGCGGTGGAGGCTAATTCACTGCTTCTCTGTTAGCATTTCAGAACCTGCTGCTCCTCAGATTTTCAGAATGCCACGGACTGCCTTCCGCCTGGAGGAACGTATGTGATAACCTGCAGACTACCACAGACTGGATACTGGTGCCTGATGGGTGTATTAACCTACCAGGGATGTAAATGTTCCAGGAGGATCTGCGACTCAAAGCGTGGTTTTCCGTGGATGGCATTTCCTAGACAGGGCACCTGGACAGGGGAGGTGCTTCGGAAAAATGTGATGATTGATTTTATGGGTCAACACGGCGAGGCTGTGGCGCCCAGTTATTTAATGAAACTCTAGGTGCCTCCTTGAAGGCGTTCGGTAGATGTGGCTAATTAACATCTACAGACAATTGACTTCGGGTGGAGGACATTAATGTGGATGGGCCCTGATCATGCGAACAGCCCAGTCGGTTGGAGGGCTTAAAAGCAAAAGCTGAGATTTCCTAGAAAAGAAGAAATTCTGCCCCCCCCCCAATGGCAGCTTCTGCCTCAATTTCCCTCTGGCTGGCCTCCCCCTCAAGGTTCTAGACCTGCCCATCTCCTTCATGACATCAATTTATTGAAATAAATCCAACATCTGTCCTATTGGTTCTGCTTCTCTGAGAACCCTGACTGATAAGCTATGCCTCAGAAGTGTAGTTGCTAGCATAATGTTTGGACTTGAGATAATAATATCTATTAAACGGATCAATGAGTAACCAACTGGAAATTTAACTATTAGGAAAGTTAGCCAAAACCAGTTTGGATAGAACGTTGGTCTGAGGACTCAAGGGTCCCAGGTTCATTGCTGGTCAAGGGCATGTACCTTGGTTGCAGGCACATCCCCAGTAGGGGGCGTGCAGGAGGCGGCTGATAGATGTTTCTCTCATGGATGTTTCTCTCTATCCCTCTCCCTTTCTCTCTGTAAAAAATCAATAAAATGTATTTTTTTTAAAAAATGAAAGTTAATATTTAGGCTTTGAAGTAAAATATGAAATTATAGCTTTATGATAGTATTTCTCCTTACTATTAAAACTCTCAAAAGAAAAAAAACAACGAAATAGGAACATATATATTGAAGCTTTTTTTTAATCTTAAAAACGAAAATCTGCTGGTTATTATTAGTTTTTTGGGGACATAAACTTGAAGTAATGTTGCCATCAAGGGCTCTAATAGTTTCCTATTTATCTGCAAGTAATAATAAGGTTTGCTCTTAATTTCTGAATTGAGTACACGTTATTCACATATAAAATTTTTTGCTGCCCTCTGGTGGACATAGTTCAGGAAATAAAAATAAAAATACTGGTATTATATCAAACAGTCTTCTGTTTGAGTGTGTTCCCAAAGCCCCTTTCTCAGTATGGAAAACCAAATGCATTTTTCATATCAGAAAAGAGACATGCATCTCACATTTGTTTATAAATCCCTAGTGTAATCCATGAATTACTGAAAACATGGCACCGAAAGTAAACAGAGCCTCACAAAAGTTGTGACAGTGATTCCACGAGCAAATGTGTTGAAAGTTTCCTCTCTAACCTGCTGTCGCCATGGTCACTGAGGGAGGTTGAGTGTGATCCACTGGATCCCTCTCTGGGGGTGCTTTGTGAGCTGGAACCGTGTGTGTGTGTGTGTGTGTGTGTGTGTGTGTGTGTGTCTGGACAGTGTGAGCTCTGATGGAAGGACTAAAGGAGTTTTTGCAGATTTCTCTTTCATTGCTCCCCCTTTTAGCTTATGGGACTGTCCTTGCCCGGTGTTCTGGTTCTTGAGGGTCATGCTCATTCTTGCTCCTCTCCAAGCTTTCTCTATTCGTCGGTCTGAATTGAGACCCCAGCCCCAATCCTAGTCCCGTGGGAAAGTTGGCTATTGCCTGTCTTGAGTGAAGTAGTGGTGGTTTTTCACATCCTAAAGTTATGGAAAATTCATCCTGGAAAGAGTGGGTACCCTTTGTTTGAGATAGGGCCACCATGAGCACTGATCCCAGCAGAACCTAATATAATATCCGATTGGTAAGAAGGGTGAAATACACCCATTCCTATTTAGAAAAGAAAACCAGGGCTCCGTGTATGTAGCTGTTAGGAAGAAACTCAAAGATATTGTCTCTCAACAACCACCCTTGAAATTATTAAAAACACTTGATTGGCTGGAAACCTAGAATAAAATTGTGCTTAAGACTGAAAATATTTTTATTATATTTATTATTTTAAAATATCCACTGCCAGAACCGAACATTGTTTCGCTAATAGAAAGATGTGGACAGGAAGCCGGAAAGGCTAGTCAACAACCTTAATTGCTCTAACTACCCATTGTTTAGTTGAGACATTGTTAGCTGAAGCGGCCTCCACCTCTGTCTTTTGTATTTTTGTTATTGAAATTTCATGCCTAAAGGTTATGGGCATGTCTCAAAGTCTCCATAAAAGGGATAGCAAGGCCAGAGCAAGGATAGTCTTCTCACTAGAGGAAGGGTCCCGCCTGGCCCCCCAATATTTCCAAATTAATACGTTTCTAGTCTCTTTTCATTTGCGTGCGGCCTTCTCCAGAACTCAAACTCTGAATAGGAACCCTGAACCACCCACTCGGGACATGAAAGGGTTTCCTCCCTTGTCCCACTAAAGGTGATTTTTATGGTAAGTCACTTTCTTGGTTTTGTTTTTTCTTTTATTTTTTATTTTAACACCTAAATTGATATTCACTCTGTAGATATGCATATACAGTTTACATGTGATATGTATACAGTTTACATAGTTATATAATAGTTATATGTTATTTTAGTGGATATCTAATTAGAAAATATGTCTGTGGTTTGTGAATCCCTCAAGATTAAGCTGCCTTATTTTTTTATATCTCTTACCCCACAGACCCTGACACTTAATGAGCATCTAAAAACATGCAGTAAAATGGTGGTGTCCACATACACTGTTACATAAGGGATCATTTCGTGTGTCTTTTGGAGATTGTTTTGATGATGTGGTGGGATAATATCTGTTGAGATAGAAACCGATGCTTTTTTTCCTTTAGGCTCTCCTAAGCTGGTTGGTTTCTCCAGTTGAACAGTTAGGCATTCATTGCCTCCGGGAAGGAGCAGCATAGATAAATCCATGTGCAAAAGTGGTAAATCTTTGGCTGCATCTGTTTCCAGGAGGCATTTATGAGCAGTGGATTTGAAATATTAGGTGACGTGCAGTTTGTTTTGGTTCCTCACTCTCCGAGCCAGGGACGGGGAAGGTGAAAAGATGTTATTGAAAACTGGAGGCTGATACTCACTTGACTGTAATCCTAGGACAGCGGTTCTCAACCTGTGGGTCGCGACCCCTTTGGGGGTCAAATGACCCTTTCACAGGGGTCTCCTAAGACCATAAGAAAACACATATTTCCCATGGTCTTAGAAACCAACACACCTGCTCCTCGGTATAGCAAAGTGTAGCAGTGTAGTTTACTGTTGTCATACGAAGACTGTTACCCATGCTACACCACGATTCAAGACAACATTTCATTTATTTGTAATTAGAAATATTTCACAATATAAATTACATATTGTTTTTGTGATTGATCACTATGCTTTAATTATGTTCAATTTGTAACAATGAAAATACATCCTGCCTATCAGATATTTACATTACAGTTCATAACAGTAGCAAAATGACAGTGATGAAGTAGCAACGGAAATAATTTTATGGTTGGGGGTCACCACCACATGAGGAGCTGTCTTAAAGGGTCATGGCCTTAGGAAGGTTGAGAATCACTGTCCTAGGATGACACAAGCCTCCTACAGCCTTGGGGACTCTGAAATCAAGGGGACCTGTGCTGGACGGCCTTGTCTCAGTGTTTGAGAGCCCATTAGTAGATTTTTTTTGAAGTTTTGTAAGCTTGCCTGGATCACATTGGTAACAAAATCAGCGATGGTGGGAGTCTTCCTCTCTGGAAATTGGCAAATCACCCTCCACCCCACTAAGGACAGCTGGATGTTTGTCAGCATCTGATCTGGGCCTCCATCCCCACATGGAGCCTGGGAAAGTAGATGCAATTTGTTGGGGTGACATTGGCTGATAAACTTTTGTAGGTTTTTCGGCGTACAGTTCTGTAATACATCCTCTGTGTTTTGCATTGGGTGCTCACCACCCCTTTTGTTGCTCCTGTAACCCTGCCTCCCTATTTTGGATCCCGGAGTTTGCTGTTGTGCTGTCAGTCATGAGGCCTCACCAGCTCCATGTGGCTTCTCAGCTTTGCTTCACTTGTGTTTTGATTTCACCAAAGCTTCACCCTCCACATCCCCGTTCAGCAATGAGCCTCGAAGAGCAGAGCTGCTGAAACAGAGAAAGAGCGAAAGAAGGAAGGCAAATATGGAGGGAAGGTGTCAAAAATCTATCAAGTGCCATATCTGTCATATTAAAAGGTCCTTTAAACAGGCACTGTATGTCACAAAGAAACCACCGAATCAGCCAAAACCGGTTTGGCTCAGTGGAGAGCATCAGCCTGTGGACTGAAAGGTCCCAGGTTCGATTCCAGTAAAGGGCATGTATTTTGGTTGCAGGCACATCCCCAGTAGGGGGTATGCAGGAGGCAGCTGATGGATGTCTCTCTCTCATCGATGTTTCTAACTCTCTGTCCCTCTCCCTTCCTTCCTGTAAAAAAAAATCAATATATTAAAAAAAAAAAACACCGAATCAAGCAACCTGTTTGCCAATAATAATACTAGTACATAAGCACACCTGAGAATGAAAGACTGAAACAAAGAAACCAAATTCTCTGGTTATTTTGGACTTTGCTGGGGAATTCATTTGGGTGACTTTTACTACAAACTTATATTTCCAACTGGATAGACCGAAGTGCTTTATTAAATCCACTGCACTAACCATTCCTGGCTAACAGCCTCCCTTTCACTCACCTTCCCTTCACTGGCCTCATGTGAGTGTTAGGTTGGCATTGAAAAGAGCCAGGCCAAAAGATGTCATGAGAGTTTAAGAAATGTTGTTTCATTCTCACAGCAGGCTGAGATCAGTGTGTTATGTCAGTCCTTAGGGGATGGTTAGGGTTTCTGATAAAGTGTAGAAGTATGCAATATAGGGTTAGGATGTGGGTGCACCAGTTGGTTGAGGGGAGGGAAGGGCAGGAGTGGGTCAAGGGAGGCAAGGGAGAGTTTCTTATCTTGCTTCTGCAGACACTGGGCAGTCCTCTGCCCCAAGCTATGCGGGAAAGCTTATATACAGCGGTTCTCAACCTGTGGGTCGCTACCCCTTTGGGGGTCAAACGACCCTTTCACAGGGGTCGCCTAAGACCATCGGAAAATGCAGATATTTACATCACAATGCATAACAGTAGCAAAATTTCATGGCTGGGGGTCACCACCACATGAGGAACTGTATGCAAGGGTTGCGGCCTTAGGAAGGTTGAGAACCACTGGCTTATAACAATGTATATTTCAGAAAACATGTCCCAGCAGAAGAGATTGGGGTAGTTCATCCTAAAACTGAGGATGTTTTCCATTGATTCCAGAGAGAGAGGAAAGAAGAGGGAGAGAGAGAGAAAAAAACAAAACAAAACACATCATTGATCAGTTGCCTCCTAGGACCTGCTCCAACTGGGGATCGAACCTTGTGTATGTGCTCTAACCAGGAATCAATCCTTTAACCCTTTGTTGCATTAGACCAGTGGTTCTCAACCTGTGGGTTGCGACACCTTTGGGGGTCATCTAAGACATCCTACATATCAGATATTTACATTACGATTCATAGCAGTAACAAAATCACAGTTACAAAGTAGCAACGAAAATAATTTTGTGGTTGGGGGTCACCACAGCATGAAGAAATGTATTCAAGGGTCGCGGCTTAGGAAGGTTGAGAACCACTGCATTAAACTATGCTCTAACCAGCTGAGCCACACCAGCCAGGGAAATTCTGCCCATTTCTCACTTAGTTTCCTACAGTGTGTATTAGGGTCCTGGCAGGAAAGAAATAACAAATACTCAAATGGAATTTTGGAGGGGAGTTTCATGAAGAGACTGATTTCAAAGGTGTGGGAAAGGGTGAGGGAAACTCATCAAGGGATTGTGGAATATCACAAGACTGGAGACAGCAGAGAGGAGCAAGAGGGTGGCAGAATGTCTACCAGGCACTGGAAGGAGTGCTTTCATGAGAGTTCTGTCCTACAGGCGCTGTGGCCTCCTGTACAAGGACAGAGAAAATGCAAAGAGCAGATACCTCTGACTTTGCTCTTTACTTGCCATATGGTTATCTATTAGAGCCCTCCCATTGGACAAACCCTGCAGAAACCAGGGGCCAGGGGAATCATTGATGTGGCCCTCAGAAGTCAGCCTCTGTACCTAGAGCAGCGGTTCTCAACCTGGGGGTCGCGACCCCTTTGGAGGTCAAATGACCCTTTCACAGGGGTCGCCTAAGACCATCGGAAAATGCAGATATTTACATCACGATGCATCACAGTAGCAAAATTTCATGGTTGGGGGTCACCACCACATGAGGAACTGTATGCAAGGGTTGAGGCCTTAGGGAGGTTGAGAACCACTGACCTAGAGAGAAGGTACAATGGACTGAATGTTCATGGCAAATTCCTATGTTGAAATCCTAATCCCTAATGTGATGGTATGAAGAGGTGGGGCCTTTGCGAGATAGTTTCGTTATGAAGGTGGATTTTGTAAGGGATTATTACGATCTGGATGAGGGCTCTCACCAGACCTGAACTTGCTGCCACCGTGACCTCATACTCCCAGTCTCCAGAACGCTGAGAAATGAATTCCTGTTGTTTATAAGCCACCGACTGTGGTGCTGGAACAGGGACAGGCTCAGTCTCTCTGACTCCTGCTGTGCTCCCAGCCTTCAGGCCTATAGGGTCTGCTTTGTCTGGCAGAGTGACATGCTAACCCTTAGAGGAATTCTGCTTGGGGCTTGAGTGTTACAAAAACAGTCCCTTTCCAGAAAGTGCTCCCTTGAGAAGATAAGGGAAGTAGGTATTGTTTATCAGAGAACTGTAGGAACCTTGGGACTGGGTCCAGTCTGCGTAATCTTCCTGGAACCCCTGTTGGTGCCCAGACCTCTGGGTGGTCTATCACCTCTTGCCCCTCCCTTCGCTTAATATAAAAGAAGCCTGAAGTCTGTACTTTCTTAAGATAGATTTGAAGAACTACGAGGACTCCCATCTTCTTGACCAATAACCTTTCCTTACTCCAAAGTCTGATGTTTTGAGTTTGGGCCTTTTGAAATCTTGAGCACATGGATTTTTGCACTGGTAACAGCCTAAACTGACTATGACTGAGGCTAAAGAGTGGACCTGGAGCGGCAAATGAGAAATAGTTAGTACACTACATGTTCTGTCTTTATGTTTCTATTAGAAATGAAATATTTTGTTGCCTCTAGTGTGTGTGTGTGTGTGTGTGTGTGTGTGTGTGTGTGTGTGTGTGTGTATGTGTGTGTACATACCTATTTCATCACTGAACTTAAGTCTACGGGAGATGACGGACAATTACTCAAGTAGTTACTATAAATATGCTATTAAAGGGAAGAGAAAGTGTTCCAGGAAAGCTTTAGCGGGAAGAACTGGTGAAGTTTATGAAGTCATAAATGGCTTCTGAAAGAAGAGATGCTTACATAGGATAAGGTGTTAGGCAGATAAAGGGGCTGATGGTGGAACACTATGATAAAGAGAGACTAGAGGTGAAGGGGTTTTCAAGTTAGATGAGGAATTTGAATCCTTATTCACTGTTTAATTGCTGTCGATATTAGGTGAATTACCTGACTCTTCTGTGCCACATTTTACTTTCCTGTCAAGTAGTTATAATACTTACCTGACAGGATGGTTGTAAAAATTAAATGAGATATACATTTAATTTGGGGACAATGCTTGGCAGATAATAAGTACTCAATAAATGGTAGCTTTTATTATAAGTGTACTAATAGCCTTGCACACGAATCCACGTGCCAGTAGCTCTCTGCGTGCCCGCTGCTCAGAGGCTCTCTGCGGCCCAGATGCCCATCTGCAGCCGGGCATGGAATGCTTGCCTCATTGCCTGGGCAACAATGCAAGCATTCTGGGCCCTGGCCTGGCCAGAGGCCTATCTTTGAATGCTTGCCTTGTCGCTGCCCTGATGAAGCAAGCATTTCGCCAGGCTGCTCATGCTGCCTGCTCTCAGCGGCCATCCCACTCCTCTCCCCGAACTGCAGGACTCTGGCGGGGCTGAGAGGACTGGGTGCCGCCATCTTGTGGCTATGGGTGCTGCCATCTTTGTGACAGAGTGATGGTTAATTTGCATATTGTCCTTTTATTAGATAGGATAAGCAAGATGTGGAGTCAATAGAGGGTGAGACCCATGGGAAGAAGTTCATCACAACATGTTCTGTTAGTGGGAGAGGGTCAGCTGGAGAGTCAACTAGTTCTGTTAGTCTGAAAGAGAGGGAAGGACTTTTAGCTGAGCAAGACAAAAACAAAACAAAAAGTAATAATTCTTGCTTGGTATGTTCTTTTCCAATTATTGAGGGTGGAAATTAATGAGTTCAGAGAGCAAATTAAAAGTCTGTTTTTTTTTGTGTGTGTACCATTAATATGTATAAATCAACTTGGTGTATTCTTAACAACTCCACTATATTGCCATGAAGATCTTTATGTGGCTCTGTTAAAAAAAAAGCTACATAAGAAGACACAGGTATCAGACAGCTATCCATTAAGCCCATGGTCTGAGTTAATTAATACAATCTGAAATTACCTTATCCAGTAGGTCCCTATCTATAAGTGGGACTCAGGTGTAAGACACTCTAGGAGTAAGAATTATGAAAAGAATAGTCTAGAGCCCAAGACATTGAAAGTCTTGGGAAAAGAGTGCATTAGTGGTGGATTTGGACAACAAAACTGAAGAAAGGTGGAACCAGATACCTGGTTGGTATGGAAGAGAGAGGACAAGAAAGCACTCAAGACAATACAGGTACAGTATTGTGTTTTCATCCATTCTGCAGAGGGGCAGCCCCTGTATAACCCATCTGAGGCGACCTCTGGTGGTTACTCAATGTCATAACACACGCATAGGGAAGGGATTGCCGCAGAAAATCTGCAAGTTGACTCCCAGTTCCTCCAGTTTTAATTTTTTTAGAGAGTTTGAACTCTACAGGCAAAGAATTATTAACGCATATTAATAGTTTGATTTCTCGGGTGGAGAAGGAGTGTGGATGGATGCACCGAGGCCACCTGACAGCTGATTTCCATGCTGGGTGTGAGTTTGGTCACACACTTGAAGTATCAGGCGGAGTATCACGGGGCAGTCAGAAGAGAAATAATTCATCAATTTCTCAACCCTGGGCAGAAGGCAGAAAGAACACATAAATCTTGTTGAATAAATAAATTGGAACTACTTATTATGTGACTCGCTTCTCTGTTCTTGTGAATTGGGAAAAAAGATTTAAATTGTAGAAATGGCTTCATATCTAGGAAAATATTCACATATTTTTAGTTCACTTGCAAATAAAGGAATACATTTATTCATAATGAATTTGAAAGATTCCTCATTTGGGTTTATTGTATTCAGTGCACTTTATACAGGGAATTCGGGACTGTAAGTAGGTAACACACTTTGTAACTGATTAATCAATGATTACTCCATGCTAGTTGTCCATAAAGGGCAAGTTGCAGACCCCAAAACTTGTATTGGTTAGTTTAGAAGTTTAATAATGTAGCAATAATAGGTTCTATGAGATGTTTAGAAGATAATATATATTATAATAATTTTAATTTGTGAATTGATTAATAGAATCAGAAATGGAATCACTTTCGATAAATGTAATGTAATGCGAATGCAGTGTCCAGTTAGTAGATGCATCGATTCTTGGTTCTTCCTCAAGAGGGCAGCAAAGCTGCACAGCTCAGTTCTCAGAGATCAGGATGAAAATGTTCAGAAGTAGGTTCACAGGCATTCCCAGACTTGATGATCATTCATGTTTGTCCAACTAATTAAACATAACAGGCGCCGAAATTTGTGTTGGCATTTTGTGAAAGCTTAGCTTTTTCTTTGTGAAATGGAAAAAAAATATTCTTTTTCCTTTTAGGTAAGAGTGGGGCTTAATCACAAGGAACAACAAACAGCCTGTAATTATTGGAATCGAGAGTTTAGACAAAAGAACTACACTTGCTTGGATCTCGAAATGCATTTGTTTAAGTAAGCTACAGTAGATAACAAAGAAGTAAGACCTCCCTACCCCCCCCCCCCATTAGCTGATTTGTTTTTTTGCTTTTTGTTTTTAATATATATTTTATTGATTTTTTATAGAGAGGAAGGGAGAGGGATAGAAGGTTAGAAACATTGATGAGAGAGAGACATCAATCAGTCACCTTCTGCATGCCCCCTACTGGGGATGTGCTCAAAAGGCACATGCCTTGACTGGAATTGAACCTGGGACCTTTCAGTCTCCAGGCTGACGTTCTATCCACTGAACCAAACCAGTTTTGGCCAATTAGTTGATTTGTAACCAGATGATGATTGTGCTTGACTTTATTGGGTTCATTTTATAATTTGACTTTCCATGATCTGTCCCAAGTAGAAAGACCTTCAAAATTATACACATCTCTGAGTGAAGAAAATCTGAAGGTTGGCCCTAGGAAAACAGGGAAGTGGGAGAGAGTCAAATACATTCCTGCCCACTAATTTAGAAGGAGATTTTGTCATTTCCTAGACCAGATTATAGGTGATGTTCTCTTTAGCACTTACCACATCATCTTTCAATACCTCCTCTGTTCCTGGCTCTTCAGGTGTCTTTCTTGCCTTAAGAAGGTGGGCAGATGATCCTGGGAAAGGTGTTAGCTAGTAGTGGTTCAAAATGTTTCTTCGCTTTGGTGTACTTGGTTTAATAGGGGATTTATGAAGATGGGAAGATTTTCAGTGTGTGAAGGAATGGGTCATAAAATGATAGCATTCTGGTCCTTAGCAGGTGTATCCTTTGTATGTCGTAGGCTTTCAGTCAACAGTTGTTCATTGAATTAACGAAGACCTAAAATGATAAAGAAAAGAGGTAGCTTCTCTTTTACCTGTCCAAAGTACAGAATAGAAATTGTCTTCCTTTTTGTGAGGCTAAGTTTCAGATGGGGAGAAATTTAGCGTATTGTTATTGGAAATGGGCAGAAACGCACGGGGAGTCAGGCAGAAGTATTTCATGGTTCTTCTTACATTATATTGAATAGATTGTGGG